>JAQSVH010000012.1:10446130-10457765 GCA_029448705.1 Adansonia digitata | reverse complement strand
CAGGAAGTAGGCATACAATCTTGTTCGTCTGAAAATCTTGGAACATTCTTAATGAACAAGCATCATTCAACATGCTGTAAAAACTCCGTAATTCCTATTGAAATCGTTGCATATGAAAATTTTAAGAACAGTAATTGACTGTAAAGGAAATTGTACTGTTAGTCTTTAAACTTAAAGAGCCTGTTTTGATAATGTAATTGGAATCTCTTCATTTGCTGTAGGAAAGGGTTTGTAGACGCCGTTATTTGAACACCAATTTTACTTGACGTTACTTTTTCATGGTAATTATACGAAAATAAAATATCGGATTTGTTAATATGTATACTTTAATACTACGTTTGGGTTTTTTCTTTTTTCTGGACCCACAGGGTACGGTTGCATAATTCTGTCGACCATTTGCTTCCATTTCTGCTCTGAATCATCAACTTCAAAGTCAACGAAGCATTGCATGCTTCAACAGCATTAAACGTGCACTTCGCTTGTTAATGTTCCTTCTCTTCGGGGAATAATGAGTAATGGCCAAGGCATTGATTCCCCCCCCCCAAAAAAAAATCCCAGAACTTCAATCCTCCGTTGGCAATAACATAAGTTTTCTTTTTTATAAGTTTCTTAATTAATTTCGAACCTTTCTTATTATTTGGTAATTCCATTTAGGCAAAAATCAAGCCAAGTCATGTATCTAAATATTAAATTCAATAAAATTAATTATTAATAAATTTCATCATATAATTATTTGAGGATCGTATATGTTTGTTTATATAAACAGAACAAATGCGCAAAATGAACCCAAAAAAAATACAAACGATGCTTTCGTGATATTGTACACCCATAATTCATGAAAGAGAGATGATCAACCCTAACTAACAATAAGCTAAGCAAATCCCAAGAAAAAGAAAATCATGTTAAAAATTTTCAATTATAATTAAAAATTGATAAAACTCATCACTTATAAAAATGAGTTTCATATATTTAAAAAAAACCGTTACCCAAATGAAAGATTTGGGGATAAATTAATTATAAAATACAATAATGGTAAGAAATAAAATCCGACCAACAACTTGCAGTTTCTAATTCCCTAACATTTATCCATCTACAATGGGAGCCTGCATTTATCTTCAGTAGTAATCTTACCATTACCTCGAACTCATGTTTCATGTGAAAGAGCTCCTATTTTACCTTTTTCTTTTCGGGTGAATCAATCATATTCAAAAAGTTTATTAGACTTCAGTTAGATTAACTCAGATTGATCGAAGTCTTATAATAGAATAAAACTTTTTCAATGAAAATATTTTCATAAATAATATCCGAATCCAAAGCTTTCTTTAAAAGAAAAAGGTATCCACGAGCTCTTACTTTACCTTTATTAGGTCGCTTGCTTCAGTGAGACCACTCCCCCTCCCCCCCGCCCCCCTCTTTCTTTTTCCTTAGGCATGTAGTCTTGCCTTAGAAGTATGAACAATCTATAACAACTTCGTGACGAAAAAATCTGTGACAACTTGCAAAAAAAACAAAACAAAACCCATTAATTTATTATTATCAGTTAATCAAACACATTTGTGGGGCGCATGTCCCAAAAACAGTCTCTTTAAATTCAAGAAAAGTATCATCAATAAATCACACTAAAACGAAACTTATCTATAGCCATGGCTAAGGCTACTACCCTTGGTTTTCACCATGTCAAATACTTCTGCCTCTTCTTTAGCTTAGCGGTATTATCAACTCAATCAGCGCCGGAGAATGCTCTGATCACTCAACTTCCTGGCTTTTCTGGCACTTTACCTTCAAAGCAGTATTCTGGGTATTTCCTGACTCAACTTTTTGTTACAAATTTTTCATATGTTCATTAATTCATTGTTGTTCTTTTAGTTTCCTATAACCTGGGAACTGTAAGAGTTGGTGGTCAAACTCTTTGTTTTCTTTCTTGTAGTGATTATTCATGAAATAGTTGAATTTGTTGATGTGAGCTAATTTTAATTGGCTTTTTTGTGGGTTTTTGTTTTTTGCTTGAAGGTATGTGAATATTGATAGAAGTCACGGCAAGAATCTGTTTTACTATTTTGTGGAATCTGAAAGGAAGCCATCGGAGGATCCAGTTGTTCTTTGGCTCAACGGTGGACCTGGATGCTCCAGCTTTGATGGTTTTGTTTATGAGCATGGTATATGCTATAGACCATCTGTTTTACCCTAAAAGTGATCTTTTTATTTCGGTTTTTAGAATTTGGAAATGCTTCATGTTCCTTCTTTTCACTTTATTGATTTGGACTAAGATCAATTTATGTTTCAGATAAAAAAAATGAATTTCGATATATTGCATTTAGTTTCCTTAGGGGCACTTCATTTTAGATGACAAAGATGAATGTTGAAATGATTCCCTGTGGTACCCTTTGCACTTCACCTGCAGCACCTTTTGATTTCTAGATGGAGGGTTCTGATATTTTTTTTTTTAATTGTTCATTCCAGGGCCTTTCAATTTTGAAGCGGCGAAGACAGATGGAACTTTGCCCCAACTGCATCTCAATCCGTATAGTTGGTCCAAGGTTGTTATTTTGCAGTTACTTCTGTTTGATAGGAGAAAAAAGGAGATGCTTGATTTGTTTATATTAATTTCCCCTCATTTTGGTAAAAATATCTTAGTTTACTGTTTTATTTATTTTTGATTTCAGGTCTCCAATATTATATATTTAGATTCTCCTGTTGGGGTTGGGCTTTCTTATTCTAAGAATCGAAGTGATTACGTTACTGGTGACCTACAGACTGCCACAGACACGCATGCATTTCTGCTCAAGGTGAGAAGCAATAAAATTTTGTAACAAGTTTACTCATTGTTGCTTGAGTTCTCTATTCTCTGAGATAAGGTCTTAAGTATCTCTTGTGTAACAGTGGTTTGAGCTATATCCCGAGTTCCTTTCAAACCCATTTTTTATTGCTGGAGAGTCGTATGCTGGAGTATACGTGCCTACTCTTTCTTATGAAGTGGTGAAAGGTATATCCTCTTAGTTTAGACTTTTTAAGTTTTAGGATAATTCTGAAGAGCAGATATGAATCTTTTGCAGGAATCGATGCTGGTACGAAGCCTGTTATTAATTTCAAGGTACGATTCTCTGTGGAAAGTATTTTGGTTAAATTTTAAATATATGCCTTCTAGCTAAATCTTAAGTTGTAAAATGCAGGGATATTTGGTGGGAAATGGCGTTACAGATGATGAATTTGATGGCAATTCTCTTGTTCCATTTGCCCACGGGATGGGCCTGATCTCAGATGAGCTATACCAGGTGTGTTAGCAGCCCCCAAAAATGATATATCATGTTTTAGTGCCGGTATCTTTTGCTTTCTAACACTAGATTTTCTGTTCAATGACTCCTTATAGACGGTGCTAGTACTAAGCGTAATTACTTGGCCTGAAATTTTGCTGCAGTAAGAGTATTTCGACTTTCTGTTTTACTTTTTATCCAAATCGACATTTTTAAATACTGGTTTTTCTTATTAGTTTGTAGTGTTGATAAAGGACACTCTTTGTCAGTCCGAGACCGAACATGCCATACGGTTTACCTCCTTGAACAAGTTAAAATTGAAGTGTTTGGTAGTAGTAGCTAATACTTTTTGTTATAAATATCTGTCATACTAACATAAGGGGCGGATTTTAATATGACATAGTTGGGAGCTCCATCCAAATTATTCAATCCATGGCCCATCATAAAGAGATGTGAATAAGAAACTATAGTGCACCTAGAAATCTAATTTTGGTAACTCTTGTGACAAAAAAAAAAAAAAGAAAAAAAAAAAAAACTTTCAACAAGTATTCTTTTATTCTTTTAGATTTTTCTATCCTGGTTTGTTATTGGAAACCGTTAGATTCGAAATTGACGTGCTGGAGTTAAACTGGCCTTAGTTTGTTTTCCCCAGAAGCATTGTTCTGATAGTTGAAGCTACCTCATGCAGGAGGTTAAAAATGAGTGCAAGGGTAATTTCTATAACCCACTCAGTGATACTTGTGAAAGCAAACTGCAAAAAGTTGATGAGGTAATTGACTGCTTGTTCGCTTTATTTACAATGATTTTAAGGGAAAGTTCGGATAATTTGAACTTGCCTTCTCTTAGATTTGCTTCTAAATTTTTTAACTAATTGCAGAACATAAACGGTTTAAACATATACGACATTCTAGAACCGTGTTATCATGATCCAATTGCACCTGACACTACAGATATTAAGATTAGACTACCTTCCAGCTTCCGGAAGTTAGGTGAGACTGACAGGCCTCTTGCCGTAAGGAAAAGGATGTTTGGTCGTGCCTGGCCTCTTAGAGCTCCTGTAAGAGACGGAATTGTTCCAACATGGCCACAACTTCTTAATAGCCACAGTGTTCCATGCACTGTAAGTTTAACTTACTCTGAACAATTATAAGTCATCAAAAGATTCCAATGTGAAGGTTGCTTACTCGTATGTTTTTTCTCATGTGCTCTCTTTAAAATAGATTAATGGGCTATCATGTTGTTTCCATGCACTGCAATTTTGATGTTATTCAGTCTGCATCCTGGCAAATTGTAGAATACCAACATGGCCTTTGATATTGGTAGATTAAAATTAGATCTTGACTCACAACTCTCATGATTTTGAATGAAGTTTAACTTGTTTAAGATTTGAACAAATAGCTTGGTCTTTGTTTTTATACTTGCTTTTGCTTTCGGAAGACAAAGCAAAAAGTATGTTTGGATACAAAAATGAGTTTCTGAGGAAGTAAAAAGAAAAAAATAGCAAAATTAATGATTAGGAGTCTTCTATATACGTTTAATATTCCTATTATGTG
Organism: Adansonia digitata; assembly: GCA_029448705.1. Lineage (NCBI taxonomy): Eukaryota > Viridiplantae > Streptophyta > Magnoliopsida > Malvales > Malvaceae > Adansonia > Adansonia digitata. The sequence goes on along the minus strand of JAQSVH010000012.1, from coordinate 10,452,961 downwards.
CACCATTCCACCTCTTATGAGTGGAATGAATTATCATCTCATTCCTTGCAAATAAAGACAGAGTAACTAAATAGACCTTACATCATGAATGATTGTTTGACGATTAAACTTCAACTTTGCTACCGGTATCCACTTATATGGTCCATTACTGTTATTGAACCCAAAAGAAACAAAGTGTAAAAGGGGAAAAAATTGAAGCATGTCTTTACCTTTAAGGAGTTTTTGTGGTCAATGACCATCCGTTGATGGTACTCGTGCTCTTTCATTAATTTCTTTGCTAAGCCATTCCTTGTGTGCATCAGACTTGAATAATTAATGTGGTGGTTCTTGTTTATTTGTGATTTGTTCTCAACTCATCGTATCGAAAGTATCGATAAGTTACAGACTCAATATCTCATATGAGTTGTGTAGAATGATGAAGTAGCTACAGCGTGGCTGAATGATGCAGCACTTAGGAAAGCGATTCATGCTGAAGAGGTAAGCACTTTCAAAGATATTATCTCTCCAAGTTTTCAAAAGCAGTAACTTTATGATCCTGTGACACCATAGGACACTGTGATCGGTAAATGGGAGTTATGTACGGACAATATCCATTATCATCATGATGCTGGTAGCATGATCAAGTATCACAAGAATCTTACTTCCAGGGGATATCGGGCACTTATATTCAGGTAAATCTCTAATAGTTCAGGAAGCAACCTCGCAATGAACTCTGAGTTATTGCATAATTTCATATTATGGTAAATAAGGAATGAGTTAAAACATAAATTTGTACTCTAGATAATTTTATGTGCAAATCAAGTGTCACGTTCAATGATTTTTTAGGCTTAGGACCTTAGGAAGTTGGTGGGCATGTCGGGGGAATGTACTCTGAGAGAAAACGCTTAGTCTCATGAATTGTTTGGTTTCAAAAGATTCCCTTAGTGGTTATAATTTGTTTTTCTTCGACCAAGCACCTGAGCATTGTATTTATCTGAAGTGGCATTGGCTGATCGAATTTCATGATGTTTAAACTTCCATTTCAGCTATTTGCATGAAAATTAATGGAAACAAATTTTGGCTTTTAGTACCATTAAAAATGAGTTTTCCGTATTATTATTCAGGATTGCCTATTTGGTCTATATTCTCTGATAAGTGGCATGTACTTTACTTTTTTGTGGGCAGCGGGGATCATGATATGTGTGTTCCGTTTACCGGGAGTGAAGCCTGGACAAGATCAGTTGGATATAAGATAGTGGACGAATGGAGGCCATGGATTTCCAGTGGACAAGTTGCCGGGTACTTTCAGTCCCTTTCGTCCCTCTAAATATGTTAACATTATTTTATTGATAAGGAGAATCTTATCTCATCCTGAATACTACTACATTAACATATAAAATAGATGATTTTCTTTCCCAAACTTATGCAAATTGATGTTGGTTTTTACAAATTTGACATCATTTTGATTTTTAATGAAGCCACTTTTAAGAGGTAGCATCCAGTAGATTTAGGGTTCAATCTTAGCATCTGCAACCCCTTCTTCTATCCCTAGACTACAGCTTTCTTTGTTAAAAAAAAAAAATGATTTTTCCCTTTAGAGCTGAATTACTATATATTTTTTGGAATGCATTTGCAGGTATTTACAAGGTTATGAGAACAACCTGACCTTTTTAACCATAAAGGTACCACGTTGCGGACATTTTCTTTTGCTAATATTACGAATGTTGTTATAGCAGGATAATAATGAGGCTGCATCTATAGAGAAATACTGTAAACTGCAAATATCTGGGATTTCCAGTTTTGATGTACCAATTTTCCAATTCAACGTTTTTGTTTGTGTGGTTCAGGGAGCAGGGCATACTGTCCCGGAATATAAACCTCGAGAGGCATTGGATTTTTACAGCAGATTCCTGGCAGGGAAATCTCTCTGAAGGAAATTCATGAACTTTTACCTTTTTCTTCATTTGACTTCATCTTGTTAAATAATTATTATTATTTAAGTTTTAGATTATGAGTTAAGACTAATGCACGTGAACAAATTGTTTTAAGATATATCCCACTTAGTTTAAGAGTTGAACTTGAGACCTTCGACGGGAAGTGTGGCGTTCTTTTCTTCGCTGTATCTCTTCAACTGGGGACTATTGCTGCTGGAATGTTGTAAATTTATCTTCAACCAACTTTCCACTGCTCTTCTAAGTTCACCATCCTGCTTGCAGAAGCAGCAACGCATGTGGGACCGGACAGTCCAGCCCAGAAACTAACGGCCTGTTCTTGCTCAGTGGTTCATTAATTTGATTCATATCCATCGTGAACTCAAAGTTTAAATTGAATTTTAGTATCTATAATTTTTATCTTATATTTCGGTTACTTCTTGAAATAATTGAGATACGTAAATTCAGCCCCTATAACTCGCCTGAATTTGATCTCGTTTTAGCCTAGCCGATTTTTCAGGCCCTGACCTATTCCTCTGTTTATCCACCCCGCCCCTTTTTTTTTTTTTTTTTTTTTCCAAAATCGAAGAAATCTTAGCAAAGCCGTTGTGGAAGACCAATTCAAAGGTCTTTATCAAGTGAATCCAGCAAATTCAGTTCTTGCCTTGATTCTTGTCCAACCACATTATAATTCGAAAGCCTCAGTTCTAGTTTAGGCCAGAACCTTGACTCTGTTTCCTTTTGTCTTGAAGATCTTCCCATGAAACTTTGGCGGGCATATGCTGTTTTTTTTTTGGTTCCCATCTTAATTATCTTGGTGACAAGTGAGAGAAATTACTTATATTTATTTCGACCCTTTCCTCCTTGGGTCAATCCAATCAAAGGCCAGCGTTTAATATTTACCACAATAAATCAAGAATAACAAGATTTTAATCCAACTGTTCAAACCTCAAATCTCTAAAAACAAGCCTTGAGAAATTCATAATGGCAACTCTCCAAGTGTCAGCACATTGACCTCTCCTTAACTTCCAAAACAGAGGCACAGCGTCCAATTCTTAAAATAATCCAAAATCGTCAGGCAATCCAACAGGCCAACTTACAGGCCAGCGGCATACTAAATTTAATCAGAAAGCATCGATTAATGACTTTTAAAACTATAATAAAAAACAAAAATCCCAAAAATAGAACCCTTCCATTTTATTGTTAAAGACCATTGATTTTATCAGACTTTGCATGCTTAAAAATCCTTTTTCGTTCTCCACCTTTTACTCAACAAAACGTAAATAACTCCATTTTTTGTTCCACCACTTAATCCCTTCGAATTTTTCTTTGTTAATTGCCTTTCCCATCTCTCATTCCAATTTTCATCTTTCCCAATCATCATTTTGTACTAAATAGTTTTCTTAACATTGTTTTCCTAGTTTTTTTTTTTTTTCATGTGCTTTTCTGTTTTCAAGCAGAATTATTTTGTTAGATTTTGTTTTTTTTTTTTTTTTTTATGGAAGGAATGGATCCAGTGGAACTTCGTCGGATGTTTCAAATGTTTGATAAGAATGGGGACGGCCAGATTACAAAGAAAGAGCTTAACGATTCGTTAGAGAACTTGGGTATCTTTATCCCCGACAAAGAACTAAGCCAAATGATCGAAAAGATAGACGTGAACGGAGATGGCTACGTGGACATCGATGAATTCGGGGCTTTGTATCAGACGATAATGGACGAGAGAGACGAAGAAGAGGACATTAGGGAAGCCTTTAACGTCTTTGATCAAAACGGAGATGGATTCATCACGGTCGAGGAGTTGAGGTCGGTTTTGTCATCGTTGGGGCTGAAGCAAGGAAGAACCATAGAGGATTGCAAGAGGATGATAAAGAAGGTGGACGTCGATGGAGATGGTATGGTTAATTTCAAAGAGTTCAAGCAGATGATGAAAGGTGGTGGATTTGCCGCACTGAGTTCATGAAGAGAAAATATTCTAGGATAAGGAAAAAGAATAAAAAACAATTTAAAAAAAGGCCTAGCTAGGTATTCTCTTGTATCATCTTATTTGTAAGAATTTGCAATGTTTTCACATTATTATTAGTTTGATTCTATATTCAAATCAATAATAATTTTTAAATTATCATTTAAATTAAAATATTTAAAAAATGTTTAAATTAAACCAGTGTAATTGGTATTTTGGTATCTTACCGACAGGTAAATACCACTTTAAAGATACCGTTTCGATTTTTGTACGAGTGTCGGGCCTCTTATTTGCATGATTAGAGCTTTACAACTCCCACAAAGGCCTTGCAATCTAAAATCAAATATGCAGGGAAAGAGCCAAATTAACTTCTGTTTGCATTTAGTAAAATCACCATTGGATAAAAATCCAAACAAAGGTAGAATAAGGAATTATACAATGTTCAGACATATTTTGCCTAGCAAGAAGATAGACTAAACATATCTGCAATCTGAATCTTCCAGCTGTTCTTCTTCAAGCTCTTTTATGTTCTTCACTATATCTTGAACCCTTTTCGACAATTGATCAGTATGTTCCTCAACAAATTTCAATACCATGCGTAACTGTTCCTGGTAAGCTGCACATCGCCGTTTACATTTTTGTTTTTCGTTGTTCAGCTCTTGTTTTAGTTCTCGTATTCTCCGATCCTTCTCGTCCTATAAGAAAACAAAATCATTGTAGAAGGAAAAAAAATCAGGGGAAGAAAAGGGTAGACGAGCCAACAGAGCATTTACTTGTTCCCATGCTTGAGCATGCCTACATGTCTATTCCTATATGGTTTTATAAAAGCCAAAAGAGTGATGGCTCACGGACCCTGATCCACAATTTTCGTCATCTCATCTGTGGTTTAGTATATATAATGTCCTAGCAAGAACTAACGAGCTAATCTGATATACACCTTGATATTTACAATTATAAGGGAGTGATAGTGTACCTCGCTGATCGAATTTTTGGCAGACCCTCGCCATGGTACTTTTCCAGGTGACATTAATGAGTGATTGTGCTCCTTTACAAATTTGGTAACAACCCATTTTATCCCATCCCTTAAAGCCAGCCTCAGCATCGCGGGGCAGCCTTCTCGAGTGATTGGTGGGGGAGGAAGAACCCTGTCTTTTCTGTACATATATTTCTTTTCACGGAAACCTTCTTTCGAACAGACAAAATCTTGACTGATTACGCTATTGTTTATTCGTGAACGTCGGTTATGATGGATTCGTACTGTAAAACCAGTGTGTCTCCCGTAAGCAACATAAAATTCCCTTGCAGCATCTCTTGACTTGAACTCCATGCCAATATACGGTTCCACAGCATTGCCTAACAAAGGTAAACCCTCAGTGGACTCTTCTATAATCTTGTCAACTTCTCCCAAGCATAAATTAACGTCGTCTGAAATCTCATGATCAACCAATTCCTGCTCATCAAAGTTTTCAACTTGCAAACACCTTACACTTTCATCTGAATCGATCCCTTGACTAGAAGTGCTCTCCATTATGCTCTTTCTTGACCAAATAGTTCATTTATCAGCTGGCCAGAGGCAGGAATAATCAACTAACTTCATTTTCTAATTCCTTTCACGGAAATTTTGCATTTAACTGCAATTGAAAAGACAAGCAGAAATATAGATGAAAAATAAGAAGCAAAAGAAGAATAATTATGGAAAGTTCAGCGACTATAACTGAACTCAAATAAGCAGAATCATAAACCCTTATTTTAATTTGTTGACGGTTGACGACTGAATAAATTCAAAACATAGTATTACGGACTGCCAGAAGACCAAAGACACATTCATGCAGAAATTTAACTCCATTCACTCACAGTAGTAAAAGTGCCGATACCAACTCGACTAAATGCCATACTAGTTCCTCCAAAAGATCAAATTTAGCACCATTTCAATATCCCAATAACCAATGTCGAGATAAATTCACAAGCCAAATTCAACATTGAAGTTCTATTTCTTACTCCATAGTACTGAGAAAAATCAATTAATCTTTTTACCAAAATGAAAAAAAAAAAATCAGTAGTAGTTTTCTCAAGTCTTGATGATTACCATAATGAGCTCAGGATAATAAGCAAAAAATCTTTTAAAACAGAAACAAGTATGTAAAACATTTTTTAAGCACAATGCAAAGTCATATATATTTGAGCTCATAACCTTACTTTCTCAAAGCAAAGAATAAGCCGTGATTCGAACGTAAGCAAGTCCACGAATGATCTCTAATCTGTCTAGCATATTTCTTATCCAGAGGATCATCAATTCTTTTCGGCATCAAACCCTAAATGATTATGCATCATTCTTACATGTCAGCATCCCAAGTACATTAAATTCCACCTTCCTTAAACATGGTGGATAGAAAAAAAAAAGTTTTCCCATTCTTGAATCGTTTTGCTCAAAACTTCCTTTTTCAAATTGGCCAACCGAAGGAAAAAAAAAACATTCTGTACTTTCTTTTTTGAACTAAGATCAACAAAGAGCCACCGAGAAACAAAAATTGCAGGAACCAACAGCCAATAAATCACCGGGAAAACATTGAATTTACTAAAATAAGAATGAAATATTAAAGACCAATCATAAATTAATCTATAAAGTCACTATATTCAGTACATAGACACATTGAAGGTGCATAAATAAAAAAAAGAAAACATTTAAATAGAAAAAACTAACCGTAAACAAAAGTGAAGGATCAAGCAAAGAATTAGGGTCTTACATTAAGTAATTGGATTGACATTGTATAAACCAAATCAATGCAGAGCTGCTAGTTTTATTACATTTTTTTCTTTGGGCTTCCACGAAACCAAACGGAAAACGGAAATTAAAAATTAAAAAAAGTAGTTTAAGATGATTAGTTACTTACTCTGCGAATTTTTCATTTTTTTTTGTGGGGGGGGGGGGGGGGGGGGAAGGGGGGCCAATAAATACCC
>JAQSVH010000012.1:10436023-10446030 GCA_029448705.1 Adansonia digitata | reverse complement strand
AGTATTTTTAAAAAATAAAAATAAGATGTTAAAAGACATAATGATCTTTATTTTTTATTTTATAATTTCATTAAATTTTTAGTATTTTTACTAACTAAGTTAGTGTCACCATTCAATCGTGGCTTTATAAATAATATAAATATAGATTTTAAGGATTTTGTTTATGAATGTCATATAAATATTATTACATCCTAAGTTATCATATGTAAAGTACATCATTCAATACATTAGATAAAATTATCAGCTATTTCATTGAAGACAATATTATTGCTATAAAATAATATATTAATTAATCTTAAAATGTGCCCTTAAGATACTTGTTAGCAAATAACAAAATCCATACTTTAGAGCCGGTATGTGTACTAGAAGTGTTTATTGGCTGAATCAATCTAAAATCCCGTATTATTATTGTTTAAAAGTATTTATGAGTTGATCCGGATTGAATTTAAATAAAAAATAATACTTTGAAGCAGAACAAATGCATACAGAAAGAAGAAAAATGGAAATGCTATTCAAACGTACATTATTCGCTTTTGCAAAATTTGCTACAACACCCCGATTTCTGTAATGTCATAACAACAATCTTTTCAAACAAATATAATCTAAAACTGGAGTGTGTATGAAGAGAAACAACAAAAAAAAATAAAAAGAAAAAAGAAAAAGAAATAGAAACAGAGTTTAAGCAGTTGATTATACATTCTGGATTCGGTTTCCACTCTACCGATGACTCGGAAGCTGAGTCATCAATTTGTTGAATTCAAGATAGTCTCCAGTTGGCTTCCGTTTTCACTATCTGAAGTGCAGATGGTTTGTTCTCAACAGGTTGTTTCAAGAACCAATACATGATACTTGCAGTCAAAATGAGGATCATCTTTTGATTTACCTGAAATGATGTCCCTCTCCATCATGTTAAAAATAGAAAGCAAACAAAGTAACTTAAATAACCTTAAAAATTGATCTAAGGCACTCGCTAACAAAATCTTTAAAAAAATAAGAGGAAGAAGTTGACTCTACGAAAAAAAAAAAAAAAAAACCAAACCTCAATTATGTCTTCAGCAAGCAAAAATATTGAGCATACAAGCTTCCTCGCGATACTAATGATGTAGGTGGCATTTATCTTTTTCTGCTTATCTGAAAATGCTCCGAAGTTGGGGGAAAATGAGTGAAGTTACTGAGTGGTGTAAAAGATTGAACTATAATTTATGATGTACATAGTTCAAGGATAACTGAAAAATAACGCTTCTAATGGCAACAGACCTCATAATTTAGCTAGATTCATTGAAATAAATTGAAATTACAACTTTTGTTGAGTGTTGAATAGAAGTTGCTGGATGTTGAAAGTATCAAAACCGAGTAGAATAAACAGAAGCATGGCATAACTTCCTTTTTCTGGGGGGCCCAAAAGCATGGCGTATCTAGTATGATTGGTTTTGCAAGTAAAATATGGAAGTGTGTCATCTTGAAGAAACTAGAGTAGCTGAAATTTGAAGAAACCACCATGTGGAATAACTCAAAACTTCCACAGGTCAAAAACAGAGAAGAAACTGGGGGGAGGGTGGTGAGGGGAGGAAGCTTAAACACAAGAACTTTACCAAAATATAATAAGAACAAACCGGTTACTCCTTTAGTAACAAGACTTCAACTAGCAGATCTAGGCTGGACAGCACTAAGAAGCTCGAGGAAAAAAATGCCATCTGACAAGCTCTTGTTCTGTAAAATTGAAATCGCAATGCGATATAAACTAAACTACCATTTACATGAAAGTTGTTAAATCCTAGAACCCTTCATTCCTGCCCCACTTGATCGTAACCAATGCTACAACTAGAAGGGCATCCTTTGCTAAGTCTTCTTGAATAATTAACAAGAGATAAGATCTTGCTGAATTTATTTTTCTGCAGAACAATAAAAACATGAGGAAATATAAGCTGTGACACTGGCATTTAATGTGCAACAATTTTCAATGTCATGTCCGGCAAAGGCTTAATGAAAAAAAAGTATCAAGTCTGGTCTTTATATATTAATTTCAGCAGTAGGGCATGAATTCAAAGTCAGAGGCTAAAATCAGAAATAATTAAATGAAACTACCATTTAAATCCATCTATAGAAAGAATGCCTCGAAATTATCCTTGCGACTCTGGCTTCCTGAATTGCTTAATTTGGTATTAGCCCACCTCAGATTATCAACGTCAGTAATTTCTTTCCCATTGGAATGGAATCTTAGGTTCTTGAGAAGTTGGAGAATGTTGTATCTCATCAATTGCCACAAATAAGCTGAATAGAAAAAACCAACATCCTGTCAAAGACAGGACTAAACTAATTCCAATGCAAGTTCAAGAATGTTGCAAAAGTATTTGAATTGCTTTCACAACAACAATGGAAATTCTCATGGCAGAAAACATGCCCAATATTAGTTTTTTATTTCCTTGCACAATGTCATTCCCAGCAATATTAACCAGGGAAAATTTTAGTTGTTTCCTTATTTTAACTACTTGGTTGCAGTTTTTTACGTTCTTAAATGGCAACTTAATAGGAGGCTTGTTAGCAAACTTCCAATTAACAATCCCAGGTGATACCTTGTCAAGGGTCTCTAGAAGTATCCACCTGCATAGGAAAAAATTAGTTAATTCATCATTTCAGCTTCAAGATAAAAATGAAAACTTAAAAACAGGCAAGATTTACTAACTTCAAATGTAGGAGACAAACATAGTTTTAAGCCATCATAAGGTTTTTATATAGAATATTTATAGATGATTTCAATCTTGCAGAATTACCATATTTCAGATGGTTTATTAATATACTGGAATTGAGTATGATTTGTGCACTTAAGATCAGAGGAATATATAAAAATTACCCATTTCTGAGATCTTCGAAGACATTGTCAATATATGTTGAATTTCCCAGACTATTGATCCAGAAGCGAAATACTCTTTCCTCTCTAGAAACTTGGGCTTCATCTGGTAGAGTTTCAAGAAAAGATATCTGTTTTGTTTGTGTTGAAAGGCCATTCCTGCAAGTAAAATACGATATTTAGCTTTTACATCTTGAACTCATTACCAGTTATACTAAATGAAGAAAAACGCCATAAGCCACCAATTTGTATGCTTCTGCATATGTGAAACGTTCATATGGTTTTTGGACAGTTCGTATTCTTGTCAGTTGATGTGACACGGTTGACATTTTCTACCAGAAACATGTGGAGGAAGAAGATGAATGCATAGGCACAGAGAATAAAACTATCTTTGTGAACTTGAGAAAATGAAAGACCTGTTAAGTACCAAATTGAACCTCACTTACACTGTTGTAGAATGTATGGCAAATTTGCAATACCATAAACACATCTATAATTGCTGTATAAAAGTTTTGATGGGTTTGAAATTTTATAGTACAACTTATTTAAAAGTTCCAAATTATAGAACTTGCATTAGGCAGTAGATAAATCTTTCCTATGCTACCAAATTGACCATAGGATATATATAAAGGATGATAAAAGTTAACATAGAATTGTAAATATTAAAAGCACAAAAAGGGTATTCACCTTACATTCAAATTAAAAATCATCGCTGGAAAAAAGGGTGCTCTCAAGTCTCACCTGTGCTGGAAAATATGCACAACAAAAGCAAGATTAAGATTTGGGAACCATCCACAATATCTTTTGCAGTTAAGTATCTCCTGCATCCCATCCTATCTGCATGAACAAGAACCGACTTTGCTCTTTGTAATGCATCTTTGACAGCTAATGCAGAGGGATTACTATGCTCAGGTGCAAGAAGATTTAAAAGCTGTGCACAAGCCTCAGCATCCTGCAGGTTGAAACATCATATGATTAAAAGTGGACAAAAAACGTCTCCATATATTATTGCAGCTTGCAACTAAACCCATGTCACTGGTTTCGGTTACTGTTAGCATTGACAAATTAAGGAAGCAAAAGCAATATATATGGCTAGATCACATTTTAACCATTTAGTTTGAAACTACATTTTTTATGGTGGTTTTAAAAGTTTGAATGTATATTAGATGCTAGCTAATGATGTAAATAGGAAAAAACATTATATGAGGATATGACATAAGCCAAGAGAAAAATATTTGCTGAGAAATTTGAAAAGCAAAAAAATGAATTTCTATTTTACCTTTACGTCAGTAGAGAAATTTGTAACTATTTTCTAGTATGCAGATTTCTTCAGTTGAAAATTCACCCACCTCAGTAAGATCTTTTCTGTTGGTAAACTCATCAATTCTTCCCCGTCCTATTTGTTTAAGAACATGCAAATATATTCAGAAGATGTCTATCAAAAACTAGAAAAAACTTTAAAGTTCTGTCTGTTTTTTTTTTTTTTCTTTTGAAAATGTGAAGGGGAATGTAAAAATGAAATATAAATTTGAGACAAAGTGAGCATATTAAGAAGAAAGCATGATTTATCACATATAATATTTAACAAGTTAGAGATTACATTTCCCTCCAAACAGCAATTTTCCTTAAAATGTTCCACAAACCAAGTATAGCCAAAGGAACTAATATTCTTGTGAAATAATATCTTACCTTGCTATCATCAACAAGCTCCACCAACTCAGGTGTTTTCTTCAAGTTGAGGTCTGCCAACAGTTGCGTCTAAAATAGTATAATTTTTTGCAAGATGCATGCCATCAGAAGTAGCAAGGTTGAGAAAATTTAATTTCTTGGAAAGCTAATAATTTGAAAGATCAAGTTACCTTCATAATTTGATAAATCAATCCAAGCACAAAATGTCTCTGTAAAAGTAACCAGAGATGATATCAATTTCACCAGCCATTTGCAAAATGTAAACTTTAAATAATTGCAGTAATAAGTGATTAAACACAAAATATTCTGCAAAGATAAAAGTTAGATTTCAACAGCAGATGTGGCAAGAATAAGAAATAGCTCAAAATTTTGATTTAGCATTAGTTAACAGATAAACTAGGTTTGGTTTGGGTAAGCCCCAAATCTTTGTACTCCATAATTCAGCCTGATAGAACGTAAAAAGTTTTTAAGATCACCATGAGCATATGAGGTCAGAACTAGGGTACTAGATAAATGCTCTACCTGGTCCAAGCCAAATATGAGTAGCAATGAGCTTCCCAACACCAATCATCACATTGAAAAACAGTTCAGAAGCAAAAGAATAGCATTGAAGATTTGCCACATGGGCTACAGCTCTGAGAATTACAAACACAAAATAGAAATGAAGCATGCTTTAAAAATTATTGTTTATATCCGAAAGTCTTTCTTAAACTCAAGTGAAAAATCCAACCATCAAACAAGCTAGTTCAGTAATGCAACAGGCCAACACCATAAATGAATACATGAATACATGCATACCCTTCCTTCAATGAAATCTTGTGTTCCTATATTAACCCCAGTGCAGCCCATAGCCTTGGCAGAGTTGAGACATAGCATATGGTTTTCATTTCTTTCCCATGGATTAAGCACTCTCGTAGTATTAATAACCCTTTCATCAATAGTACCCAGAACTGCTACATTTATAAGCTTGCTGCAGTTATTGTGCATAAAAGCTTCAAAAATGCGCATCCCACAAGCATAAAAACAACAAATTCAACAGCTTTAAAAGTCTAAAGAAGAAATTACCAAAGAAGAACTCCATCTTTAACCATCTCAAAGAGATCATTTAAGGAAGGATCAATGGGCAAGTATTTGGTAAAGAACCCATCTTGAGCAAGATAATTATTGATATGGGCAACGTAAGATGCCTTTTCGGATTCGCTGATGGTGTGATGCAGAGTAGCTGTAGCTACCTTTAGGGATGCTGATGAGTTCTTTGCTGGATTTCTTGTTCTTCCACTTGCATGTGGATGAAGTTTTAGGTAAACTTATCCACAAAAAAACCAATCCCAATTTTTTTTTTTTTTTAAAAAAGGAGAGAAAATTCAACTCTTGTTTGCATTCTCCTTGTTTTAGTTAATCTTCTAAGCATCTTAACAGTTGATTCCTTTTGTTTGGATCATCAACATATGTTATTTGAGTAGAAAAATGATTAAATGAAAGGAATGATTGACAGTCCACTTTCCAGGAAATTTGAAAAAAAAAAGGGGAAAAAAAAAAAGCTTTTTTGAACAGTTAGATTTGAAATATCGCTAAGGTAAAAAAACAGAGCAAACCAAACTCAAAATTTTCATAAACTATAAATTTTCAGGGAAAAAATAGCGAATTAAACAAACTAAAAAAAAAAGATATTAATGATAAAAAAAAATAAGGGATTGAAACCTAAAGTACGAAAAAAAAAAAAACCAACGTTCAAAAAGGCTCGAAATCGACTTCACCGTTAAAGTTAGGATACACATCAGCGATAAACTCAGTTCTTTCTTGCTCACTCAGATTCTTTCCAACAACTTTCAATCTCGACATTCTCGATGCTAAGTCTCCCACCTTTAGCTTCCCGCTCTCTCTTCTCATAATCCTAAACTACCAAAAAGAAAAAAGGTTTTAGCAATTGCGACCAAAACAGATCGTCATCGAAAAAAACAAAAAAGAGAAAAATGAATCATTTCTTCACTTACATGAGTTTTTAAGCTACGAAGTTGGACTTGAGTGAACTGTTTTTGCAGGCATGGATCTGAGACCAGAATGCCTACGTAACCAGACGTTTTTGTTTTATTCTGATCCAAACCACTGACCATTTATATGCTAAAAGAGCCTTTTTCTATGTTTTAATATTCTGCTTTTCTAGTTTTACTTCTTTCTTTTGAGCTGAGAAATTAAAATCTGTGAAGAAGGGAAAGGAAGAGTGGGAGAGAAGTGGGATGAGTTGAAGCTGTCAAGCGTTCAAAGCTGTCCTTTTGATAATTCCGATAATTTGAGTAATCTATTTTGTAATTAAATTAGTTTAACTAAATTTAAATTAAAAGCATTTTTTTTATATTATTTTGATTAATGAAATGGATTTCTGAGTTAACTCAATGATTAGAAATAATTTTTCTAAATCATAATTTTTTTGTAAGTACTTTTAGTTTAAGTTGTTAGTTTTAGTTGTTTATTCAACATATATTTATATATAATCTTTTAAATATATAAATTTTTTTAAAAAAATTAAATATTTATATATTAAATATATATTCATATTTTAAATAATCATTTAATTTTTTTTAAATCAAATCACTTGATTTGATTTGAGGATGTAATTTGATTTTCAAGCGACAAGTTTCATGTGTCAAAGTGAAGTATGTCATAAAATTGCTTTTTGCTTTTTTTTTTTTTTTCGTATGATTATATGGTCTTATAAAGAAACTTCGAAGCAGCGGCCCGATAGACTATTATTAATAATAACTATGATTAAAAGAGACATCTAACAATAGTTCAAGGAGTTAAAGAATCTCTTTTCATTCTTAACCATAAACTGTTTTAGTTTAGTTCGGTCACTTTCTGACCCAAATTTACACTATAAGCTTAATGAGTGTAACACTCTCTAAAGATTTAAATTAAAAAAAATTTATCCCTACTCGAAATAAAATTTTTAGATTCTATCAACAAGATTAAACGAAATAGTTTTATACTCAATAATTAATATAATTGAAAATCCGAATCAAATCTAATCCTTGGTTTGATGAGGTTTAGACTTTTAATCAGCCACAAATTTTCAAATATCAAAAGAAAGGAGATAAATGTTGTAAATCTTAAGTCACATATTTCACTTGCCAATGGCTTTTATTTCTTAAGTCGTTAGTCTCTTCCTTTTGATGTTCAAATATTTTCAACGTACAAAATTTTTTAAAATAATTTATTTTAATTATTTTATCTATAAACACTTATTGCTTGAACCATGTATTTATTTATTTAAAAAAAAAAAACTGAATACAGAATGAATGTTATAAAAGTTAGTTATTAACTAGCAATAATCGGATTGTTGAAGTTTTTAATAAAAATTATGTAACTGATAGGTTTAATGAGTATTGCAAAGCGTAAGTATGTATCATGTAAGCATTGATTTGTCAGCAGAGCTCCCAAAATATCATTTCACCAACTGTGGGCAGTTCAATTACAGCAGATATTCGAATACCCTTTGCCTTTGCCTTGATGATTGATGATTTTAGATAAAAGCTTTGGCAAACAGTCATTTTCAAGCAAAGAAGATGCCTTCGGTCACTTTCCAAATTCTGAGACCCCCAACGAGAAGAAAGCAAAGCTTGCGTGCTTTCCAAATGAGTATACAAAAATGGTCTGCCTTTTTTCCCTTTTCGGTTGCCGTCTACAGTTTACTACAACTTACTGGAATCGATGAACCGTACTCCAAACTTTTAAAAACCCATTTGAAAGCTAAGTTTAACTCAAGGTTTTAACTTTAAAGCCTTAAAAGAAATTAATAGGTCCCCTTCTCCTCCTTGTCTTGGAATAAAAGCACTATAAATTACTCTAACGATAAAGAAAAGGGATTGTAAAAGGGTTCAGTTTGGATGATTTATACAATTTTTTTTTTTGAAAAATTGACATTGAATAAATCTGACGTCAATTTGTCAAAGTAAGAGTTCAATCTAATTAGTTTATGTTGATCTGCTTATATCTATACTCACTGTGGGGCAAGAAAGTGCAGGAAAACATGGAGGGACGTCAAATTCTATTAGTAGATTAGTCTCCCATTCACATATTCTCAAGTGATTGATTCAGACTTTGCAGCATTGTTGTTGCTTCTTCTTCACCAAATTCTTCTTTTTTATGTTTTCAGTGGGTCATTAGTTGATCTCCTTCACGTATTGCTTATAGTTCTTTTTAACTTTAATTTCTACTTCGTTTTGGATAAATAAATTATGTTATATATCACCTTGAGATAAATGAAGATTGAGGAACCATCATAAGATCAGAATTGGAGATCTTTGATCTTATGAACAATTATGCTACCTGCATGAGCTTTTAAACTTGATAATGAATCTCCGATAAATAAGAAAAAGCTTTCACTACATACAATGGAAAGCGCAAATCTTAGTGGGCATGGAATGAACACTTTATCACCCTTGAAAGATTGTGATAAACATCATCTGCTGCATACCTGCATGTGACTCAAATTCCTTTATCAAGGAAAGACAAAACCTGAATTTAAGGCTCAAACTAGTTGGTTTATGCCTTTTATCCTTAAATTTGAATTTTAACGTTTATAATCTTTTCTCTTATTTTGAAGCTCTATCCGATCCCAATTTGGAGTTTTATTTATATACCAAACCATCTGCCTTCATCAAATATCCGAAAGTAAACCTCTCAGTTCTTGACTTCTCAACCCTTCTGCTCCCTGCTCATTGATGACTAAAAAAGTAATTCAGTTGATGCACGCCATATAAGACTTGACAACAAATTTGAAAAAGACTAATCATGTGGGTAATTTCAATTCCAACTGTTCTTTTTAATTGGTCGATCAAAAGGAGGCTTGGGGGTTTTGGGGTGGAGAGTGGGGAGGAGCAGGAAGAAGATATCAGAAACAAGGGTTGGCATATGAGAGAAGACAACCGAGGTAAGGCAATGTGGAGCGACCTCAAAAAAGGGCCACCGACCCATTAGAGAAGGCATCTTGCCAAATCTTAATCCGGTAATTCATATATTCATGTTATCTTTTCATGTCATAATTATGTTTAACATAATTTAAGTTCTATAAATTCTAACACATTTTTATATTCTTATTGTATTTATATTATTTTTATCATTTTTTAATTATTTTTTTTACATCATATCTAAAATCAATAAGTCTACTAACAATTTGGCTAGAGTTTATTTACACCCAATATTTTCCTTCACAAAAAGGGTAAAACTAAAGGCAACAAAGGAGCAGTGCAGTGGGGAAAAGGTTTTTGTAAATTATTGAGGGAATACGTAGCAATCTTTAATATGTTTGCTTCTACTTCTGAAAATGTTCAAATCATAACCAAGTTTTTTATTCCATTCCTATGTTATGCTATGGCAATTAAGTGGGACCTTTCCCCACATGGCAATCCGCCATTGTTAACTGGATTGGTCAATCCTCATCATTGTTAGCAGCAAAAGCTATGATTTGAGT
>JAQSVH010000012.1:10415288-10427657 GCA_029448705.1 Adansonia digitata | reverse complement strand
ATGAGTGTTATGGTACGTTTTGTTTGCATACACGACTTGATAATATTAAATATGATATAAATAAATAATTAAAATAATTAAAATATAATATGAATACGATATGATTTAAAAAAATAATCAAACATGATATGAATATACGAATATATAAAAATTAATATGATATAAATTATTAACTTATCAAAAATTATATAAAATATAACATATTAAATACGATTATAACATAAAAAAAATCTATCGATAAAACAAGAATTCACGAGTTATAATCCTCATATTTAACTCAAATTGACTCGAAATTCTGAATATTTTAACTTATCCCGTAACTTTAATTATTATCATGTGGTAAAGAAAAAGCAGCATTACTAATCTTTGCTGATAATGTTTGATCGTTTTCTTAGGCTAATTATTGTAATTTCCTCATAACTCTGTCTTCATGTCGTTGGCATTGTCGATAGGTACTGTTCAGTTCTTTTATTCTTATGCTAAGCCTAAGTCTTTGTGGGGATAAAAATGGCAGCTGAGTCCCTCAGACTGAATTCAGAGAAGTCTGACCTCATCCCCATGGCTACCTGCTACGCTTCAACTTTCTTTTTCATCCTAAACAAACAAACAAACGAAAAGGACTTATTATTCTAATATTCTTAACCATGCATGCATATATATACCATATATACTATATATACAGTTTCAGTAATATTCTTATAAAAAAAAAGGAGATCAGGATATTATATATTGTTGTTTATTGATTAATTTCTCTGTGGAAATGAAAATTTAGCAATCTTTTCTTAATCTAATACTTAGAAACAAAAATGGTTAAGTCGTATTTACCTACAGTTGATTTTTTCCCTTAAAAAAGTGTGAGAATCTCTTAATTTTACTTGTAGAGTTAAAAATTTTTACTGTTAATTGAAAATGATAAGCTCTTCAAAATTTTGTAGTTACAATAATTAATTATAGTTTCATTAACTTTTTTTTTTTTTTTAAGATTTTGCTTAGGTCATTGACAGCAGCAGCAATGCAGCGTATCAAGTGAAAGAATTTCTTATATTAAAGAGGAAAGATTTGAACTGAAATGTAATGGAAATTGTTTGTTTCTATATAGTAAATAGCAGTAAAAAAAAATAAATAAAAGAAAGTTGTATGGATTATGGTTACAATATTTCAATTTCATGACTTCGTTAAATCCTATTGAAAATATAATGAATTTAAATATGCATTGTTTGATACAAAGTTAAGTTAAAAATACGTTCTTTTATATTCAAGCACATAGGTAAAGCTTGCGTAAAAAAAAAAAAAAACAAAATCAATTTTAAATAATTTTTAAAATTATATATATATATATATAGACTGATTACAATTTAGAAGAATTATTTCCGTCAAAGAATATGGCATTACATTGTTTTTGGTTAAGAATTGGTCTGCTAAATTGACATGAAAATGCTTACCAAAATATTGCGTTGAATTTCTCAATCTAAAACAAGTAAAGAAAATAGTTACCTACTAAAACTTCATACCGTAAATCGTAAATTTAGCTCAAATGATGCGATTATCATTAAAAGATGACATAAAATAAATTTTGAGTTTGTATCTGTTCCGTGGAATACTTATCTATTTTATAGAAAAAAGAAGAAAAAGTTCATTCCATAAGTAAACTGGCGCAGAGAAGGCAAGGTTTGTGAGAACAGCTTCACGTGAATGCTTAATTGTGCATTAAGTTCTTTCTGTAATTGTGGAAAATTTAGTGAAGATTCAGAGTACTGTAAGAGATCTGTTTTTGTGGTTTGAATGTTGATTAATTTGGTTTTCTTCATCTCACATGGCCCAAAAGAGTGCACTAAATCAAGGGAAAAGAGTCGATGAACAAATCGGTAGTAAGTGTTTTCGGGAATCCATACAAGAAGATTTGCATTGCATCTGTTTTTCAGCAAGCCATGCTGGTTGCTTTAAGTACTAGGCTAGCCAGCCACCTGCAGCAAGCCACTGAACTGCAAACTAAAAAAAAAAACACTCAATTCTGAAGCAGCTAGCTTTTGGGCCAACAAACTAGTGTATTGTGCTTTAGTTAAATTCCAAGTCAGAGGGGGTGGGTGGGTCCTGACTCATAAGCCTGGTAATAACTATTCTCTCCAGGTTTTAGTAGGGGCTTCTTTCTTCTCTGAAAACTGAAACTCATTCCTGAAGGCAGTATAGTCTGGCGGTGCAGTGCCACAGGCTAATTGACGGTAGCCTCTGCTTCCCTTTCTCTGCTAGGCAATAATATTAGAACAAAGAACTAAGCATGAGACAAAATAAAGAAATAAATAAATACGATTTGAATATATGGATCACCAGATCTACTGCTCCATAAATATTCCTTTTTCTTAATAAACTAATCTAACAATTTTGGATTTCCTTTGCAAATTGAATATCAAAGAGGTGCAAAAGCTGAGCGTGTTTCAAACCCCTTGCGTTCTTCGTACATAACAAAAAAAAGGAAGATTGATGCTTGACGGTTTTCGAGGCCACGGATGCTGCCTGGCCTTGGCCTTCGGGCCCCATCTGTGTTGGACATTAAGGACGGATTAGCTTGGACCAACAAACAAAAATGAAAATATAGGACGGATTATTTACTGAGGAGAGAGTGCTAGTTGGCAATTAATAAGAGGTCAGGGAAATCAATGCATTAATTAATTAATTTAATTAAATTCTCGTTTTGGCTATATTTGTTTTAGTCTGTCTTAGCAAGAGTATTGGATTTCGTTAGTGGCACGTAGCTTAAGCTAGCGAAAGCAAACTCAAAATAAAATTCTAGAGTCATGGATATAAAAGGCAAAAAAAAAATCCAAATTTATATATACATACATTATGTTTTAAGTCTTGGTTTTTTTTTTGGGTAAACGTCCAATTGAGGCTGTCATTTGACGGCCATTTTAGCCTTTATGTATGGGTGTGTGTGTGTGTATATATATTGGCGGATATCTTTTTTTACTATTTTATTATAAAATAAAATCGAAAAATAAAAAAAATCCAAAATTTTTAATTAGAAGGATGAATTAATTTTATTATTTTTATAAACAAAATCATCAATTAAACTATGCAGCACAAATGACAAATTAAAATTAAAATGAAAGCAAAAGAAACAGAATAACAATGTTGCCACTGCAGTAAAGTGCCGAATAAAATTTATTTTTATTACCAGAAAATAGGTTTGTTATCTTAGAGCATCACTTGAAACAGAAGTTAAGTTTCACGTACAAGAACGTATTTAACACGAATATACTTCTTTAAGATCATACATCTATAATCCAACACAGATAGTTTAAAAAGTTTGAAGTAACATAAATTGGAGAAGAAAGTAAAACTTTCTTAAAAATTTGCTTAGTTATGTATTGTGAATAATGTTAATCAAATAGATACTTCACGAATTTCAGTGAAAACAAAATAATTTTAAAAAATACAAAGCAAAAGGATTTTCAAGATTTTAGTAGGGGTAGCTTGCCTCTGCCTGCATTGGAAATCTGTCCTCGAGTACAGGACTTAGGAAACTTGCAAAGCTCGAACACGAGCAGTCAATTCCCTTACTTGGCTCCTCAGGCGTTCCGGATTGCAGAAGAAGTCCACAAAAACCCGCCTTTGAAGACCAACCTCTTGGGAATGATGTTTTACAATCTGCAGTTTGCCACCAATAAATAAATAAATAAATGCTTGGGTTGGTATGTCCTCAAGCTTAAGATTCAGAATGTTATGCCGTGTACATTTCATTAAAAATAAGCCATATGCTACTTGAACTCTAGATTGAATGTCTAATACAAATGTGCTCAAATTTTTTATAAATTTTCCCGTATATTTAGAAGATCATACCTCCATACCTAAGTTAGAATATGTGTTAGGCACAAGTATTGGACAAGGGTACTTCAAAGAATATCATGAGTTGAAGCAACATAAAAAACAAAAAATTAAGTAAGCCAGGCTTGGACTTAACCCCATGCAAAGTTACCAAAGTTTTCAGAGAGCAGCATACGATAGATTTTAGCAACCAGCTTCATTTTGAATATTCTGTACTTATGCAATGCGGTTAAAGAAGCAAACTTCCATTCGATAGTCACTGGTTAAGAGGACTTTTCAAAAAGTTCTCTGCCATCATGAAAGTCTACCCCTAAAATTCATTGATCCATTGAGACTACAACTTAGAAACTCCGATAAATGCTTAACACACTTAACACTATCAGCAGAATAATTATAACATATGTTCTTAAGCGTATTGGAGTGGGAATTGAAAAATGGTTAAGATGTAGTCATCTGCAGTGATACGCAAGAATTCATCCACACGGGAAACTGTTTTAACTCCAATTACCTCGTTCTTCTTGCAATGCTCAAGCGTCACCTCCTCAACTGCAGCTGAGAGTTTTGCATTGATCTTTTCCATTTCATCCAGCTCTTTCATTAAAGGCTAAAAGGGGCATCAAAATGTCAAAGCAAAGCACATCGATTTCATGCAAATAGAAGACTGATAACAAGGTTATAATAAAGAAAGAATCTTGCTTCAAGTGGAAATGAGGGGAAAAATCAACACAGCTTGCATAAATTGTTGAAGGACATACCCGAGGTGTCAATATTGGTTGTGCAGTTGTTGAAGAGGCAAATAATAATTGCTGCAGACTTTGAATCAGAGTACACCTGGCACAACAAGGAAAAGATATGAATGCAAGAAACTCGAAATTCATCAAAAGCGAATCTAAATAACTCAGAATGTATTTAAATGAGACACTTGCATTTTTCCCTTAGCTGAAATACTGTAGGATTCATTGCAAAAACTCAAATAAGACATGCTGGTACATGATGCCACATAGCAAGAAATATGTGTTCCCTCTCCCAACCAACTCAAAATCATTGCAGAAATTTTCCTCTTTTTCCAACTGCCACTTTACTGCAGCCTCATAGTTTCAGAAGAAAGAAAAATTGAAACAGATCGTGTGCTAGTACAAATTAGTTTGGACTAGCAGGATAAAGCAAGACTCGGAAAAATGGACAAGGTGGAGTTATTCAAAGAAGGAATCATTTGTGTCAGCTTCTGCAGCTGGTGAAATATGGAAACATAGAGGCACAACTTCATAAAAAAGTAAATAAAAGTTCATTAATATTTGGACAGATACACATGTTTGAAAGGTAGAGGTTTACATGCCATCCAGAAGTTAGTAGTGTAAATGGCAATGACAAGTACTCCTTTTTAAGAAACAAGAACTTCTGAAGCAAATTCTTGTCGACAAGAAGATACGACAATTTTAGGAAAATAAGCACTCCATTATAGATAAGCTCATCTAGAAAGAGACACTCTGTAACTCGAGGCAAAGTTCCTTGAACTCTTTTATCGTTTTATAAGTCTGATAATAAGATCCTTCAATAAGAAGGTTATTATCCAAGCTAATTCAAGAATAAGGAAGGAACAAGTTTGACTATAAATCAACAGCCTTAGCAAGCCAATTTTTTAAATTATTTATGTTATCCTTGTCTTAGAGCTGGCTTTATTTACATTTTGCTTCTCCTGCCTTTTTGTTTTTGTTCCCTTTTTCTGTCAATGCAATAGAAATGAGGGAGAATGATTTTAAATCTCTGATATTATCTAAGCCTGTAGGCGGTTTGTTTTCCAGTTATTTTAGGTCAATGTAACAGAAACAAGAGAAAGCCAATCACTTTTAGCTTTAGATGAGGCTATCATACTAGCATTCATATGGGCTACCAAAAAAATCTGTTTCTATATTCTCTAAGCATTAAAAACTAAGCATTCATAGATCCAAAAGCTGCCGATCATGGGAAACTGGACAGAGAAGTGAAATGTGTTTGTGAATTAGTTAACTATATAAACTATGAACAGGGCACAGTAATGTGGTGATGCTGACAACAATAATACTCAAGAAATACTGAAACCAATAATTTGGTAAAGGTCAATTTCCCATTCGGTTTCTCCAAAAGACCAAGGTATTGAGAAAATTGTGCACCGGAGGGTTAAAGCACCAAGCTTGAACATGAGGTAGGAGGATCATCTCTTAGGAGGATTTTCTATTGCGAGCATGCATATTTTTCATTAAAAAAAGGGAGGGGGGGGATATGAATTAGCACTATATGCCATCACCATTCTCTCATGATGTCGAATTGGCAACTATGGAGGTCAAATATAACACGCAAAATGTTTCCAATAGTAATGTTGAAGATAAATTCTAAAATACAAGCGAAAATAGAGTAACTCACAGCTCATTGATACATCTATTTCTGTCCTCTGGAAGAGAATTCTCAAGATCAGACTGTAAAGCCATCAATTCTGAATGTAGACCAGATATCTGCTGAACAATGCCCGGAGCAGATACGTATGTTGATGGACCAGCCTGTGCATCTAAAGGAAATTGCCAAAAGCAACCGCAAATCAAAATCCTTCCTCTGAAAAAAAAATCTCATATAGTATAAAACAATAATCAGGTCTCAATATATAACAGTGGGGACATTACTTGAATGGATACTTAAAAGGTCTCTAACACCATGCAGAAAAGTGTCTCGATCATCCACCGCGCCTTGCTCTTGGACCTCAGATGCAGCTTGAATTAGTGCCAAGCAACGCCCCTAATTGATAATAAACAGCTTTCTAATGTTAGGAATTTTTAAGGAAAATCTGAAACAGTATCGTGGAAACAAAAATATCCCATGCAGCATTGAACCAGGATGAAAACAAGAAGGATACAAATAGCACTTCTGAAAGAACAGTCTCTAGATTCAATATCAAAGAACCTTTTAACAAGTGGCTAAGCATTAGCCTTGTTGGTAGTGACACAAGTAGCATACTGAATGAGAATGTCCAAAGTTCTAATATCCCTTCAAACACTAACAAAAAATTTAAAAGAAAAAAAAATAGAAAAACATAGGGGAAAAACCAGATAGACTATTTACCCTGTTCAACTGTACAGCAGTACAAGTTAAATATTAACTAAACCTATCACTAGAACATCAAGCCAGAATAAATCAACAAATAGATATTTCAAATCAATCTCTAATATTCAAGCTAAGATATTAACATGGAATGTATCACAAAAGGAAGGCTGCAACAGAAATGAATAACATGGCAGTTTGTAGAATTGCAAAATAGGAGAGCAGGAAGTAGCTGGCTAGACATGATAGATGTACTAATGTCCCTTTGGACAAGAAAACACTGGTAGAAATATAAGGATGCACATAAACAATACACAGACCACACCATAAGATCCAACATACCACCCGGCCTTTGGTTGCTGACAGGTATGCCTGAAGCTCTGACTCGATAACTTTAAGCAGTGAATATGCTCCAAGCATATTCTTCTTTTCAAATTGACAAGCTATTTTTAAGAGCTGATGCCTTGCAAGCTGATTGATCAGATGATTAATAAACTGCAGAAGGAAATTGAGAATGTCATAAATTTGCTTATGAATTTAAAGTTTGAACTTTTCTGCACTTCACAAATGTCTGTGAAAATGCTTAGTAAGGCCATGTATAACTCTGAGAGAGAAAGAGGCGATGGACCAACTTTAAACAATGCATGATTGTTGCTTCCAGTTGTTCTGATGCTAGTAAAAACCTGACCTTTACACTTGTCCTTGATCACAGTAACATACAAACATATTTAACATATGAATTCTTTAACTGGAAAAATCATGTTCTCGTACAAAGAAGCATCAAGTCTAACCAACAATAGACATGGTTAAATGCCATTGACATGCCAAAGGAACATTTTCTTATGTTAACAAGGATTGTAGTATGGTAATTATTCCATGTGCCTGTTCTTAGTTTCTCACCTTAGCTAAATGCATTACATCTCGAATAAACTAAGAAGCAAGAGCTCCAACGACACAAATTTTAGGAGATGGTTATGCATTCTCTGTTAAAAAAACAAAAAAAACTATATATAATTAAATAAAAACTGCTGAAGAGTAGATAAAACATACTGCTTTTTGTCTGCTAATATAGAACTCTTGCCGCATAACCTTTAGATCATAATCACCTAAAAGCAGACAAATTTACAACAACGTCAACTTGATGGCAAGAACTAACAGGATGATCATAGTGACTTTAACTGTTTACCTTCTGCTTTCAATTCTCAAAAAAGAAAAGCAAGGAAACTGTACCTTGCAAAATGTACGTGTCCTGGAGTTGCGCTAACTCCCAGCAAAGATAAGGAATAGTCTGGAAAAGCAAGGTGGAAATGAAAAACAAACAGATAGAGTCAGCTTAAGTAAAACCCAGACAAAAAGATTAACACATATAAATATAATGATTTAGATTATCAACTCTTTTATCATTACACCTTCATATTTTGGGACATGTTGTGGCATATCCCAAATGGGACACCAATATCACACACCAATTCAGTCTATATAATCTATTGTTAAGCACCAAACTAATACCAACAGGCAACGGGTAAAGTGGCCAAACTTGAAGTTAGAGTCACTACCAGCCCAAAACTTAACTAATGGCAGATAACATCACTTGACATTTAATGACACCTTATGCTGAAAGCACTGACACTTAACACCAAAAACACCACAGATCCTGACATCCCCTTCATCATTACCAAAGAAACATTCCTGGAAGCTTTATTAAACCCATCGCCTTGCCTTAAAACACCAAAAAACTGTTTCCAACCGACCAGTCAAAAACAGTAGATGACAGATTAACCCCCAAAACATCAGCTCTAAAGGCTAGTTTCTTTCTCACAGTCTTGCAGATAATCATAACTGTATCATAACCCCATACAAGAACAATAAAGTCATACCACAGCACCTTTTCTATTGGTTTTTTACCAAAATACACTTTCCCCAGAATTATTTGCCATCTGTAGCAACCATGAAACCAACCATTAAGTTTTATTCCATATCAGCCAAGCCTCGCATTTCGGATTGCCATGGTCAGCAACAGACATTGCCATAATCCTAAATTTCTAACCTCCGCAGGGAATTAAAAAGAAAAAGAAGAAACCTTCCTTTTACCGAGTGTTATGCTTCTAGAAAGATTTCCCAAATCAGTTATGATTAATAAGCATAAACTACATCAAGAAAAAGGACCAAGAAAGTTTAAATCTTCATCTAATTAGGGCTTTCTGGTAGCATAGGATGTTGTGTATTTTGAAATAGATTGGATAAAGCTTTTGTTTATAGCACCAAATCACATATTTGAAATCTTCTGTGCTTTCAGGAAAGCAGCAGGAATAAACAATCCCAGAAAAAGACTTTTAAGGAAAACATTGAAAAATGCCTTAATAATTCCTAAATCAACTAAGTGGATACAGCGGATAAAACTACGGTATCAGCATCATGAAAAATTTTAAACTAAGAATTTATAGTCTGAAATTCGAATAAAGCTACTTGAGAATGAAAATTACAAGAAAATGTATTCTGAAAAAAATTTTCATTGGGAACACAGCTATGGCGTGGAACAACTATTTATGTAGAAGATTTAGGTCATGTCAGGATATGCAGAAAATAGAAATAAAAATACACAAACCTCGGATAATAACTTCTCTTCTTTGTGATAAAGGTTTGAAAGTTCTCCAATCAATTCAGCATGCTTTCTTCTGCAAACATAACATACAAGTATGTAAGTAACAATCATAATAAGTAGGCAGATTTCTATAATTCTCTCCAGGGATGAAGACAAACAGAAATTTAAGGCTTTACAGGATCTAATTTGCAAGAGTAAAATATTTCTTAGCCTTATGATAATAAAATGATAATTAAATATAGATAAACATTTGATTATAGTATTGTGGTTGAAATTTCTGTTCAAATGGTTTTAGTTTTCTTTACCATATCTTGTCAAGACAAGCATCTGCATTCCCTTAAAGCAGATCAAAGGCATTGTCCTAGTACATCAAAGTTCAGTTGAAGACAACAAAGGTGTTGCTTCATTCTTTACAAAGTCAGTTGCACAGCAGGATGAATGCATTAATCAAGGAATATAGTTAATGAGAACACAAAGTTTTGGACAGTTGGCTTTTATAAAAATAATGGATTTACTCAAAATGTAAAAGCTTACCTAAGGGAATGAAGATCAAGATGGATATAAGCTTCATCTGCTGATATTTGAGATTTAAGTGCCATAAGAATGGCTTGCTGCTTGGCATTCTCAACCTGGGCTTCTACCCACTGCCTTTCACTTGTTCCAAATCTGTCAATTCATGACCAATAAATTTAAATTAGAACTCACTGCCACAGCAATATAACAAGCTATTTTAGAGCTAAGCTCAATTGTTCCAAAAAAACTTGTTTTCATCTGTTTATTGTTGAATCTCTATGTGACTTTATTAATGCAAGGGATAGAAAATAATTTGTAGCAGTAATCATTCTACTTCTTATTGTATAAAGGCAAATGTGATATGCAAAGAACAAATTTTCACCTATCTCCTACAAAAGTAACAAAACCAAATTTTCCTTCAACAACCACTAACATTCAAATAAACTAATTGAACAATAACTAGTTAAAAATCATGATGAAGAAAGAATATTTACAAAGATGTAAAGATAAAAAAAAAAAACCATACATGGAGCGAAGCCGCTGCAGTTCAGATACACGATGATGATGTGACTTTTCTAAATCTGCTGCATTTAGAAAATAAGATAAAAAAGAAAAAAAAAATGTAAGTTCAGCAGTCTATGCGCTACTACATAAAACTAAGAATATGGAATCTGGCAAATTATCAAGATAAAAAGTGATTGCTTAGAAAACCCAGCTGTGTAATGTCAATATGCTGCTATCTTTAGCATATAGTATGTGCACGCATGACATCATTTTCTTCATACCTTTGCATGTACATCATTGGCAGATCAGCCAACATAGACATCTTTAAAAATCAATAGTACAATCTAAAAGCAAAAGCTATTGAATTTGGCATGATTTGCAAAGCACACAACAGAAGACTATCGAATTCTTCCTTTAATTAAGCTTTTGCAAAGAAACGTGTGTAAGAAAATGAAAGGGCCTTCCAAATATTCACCTTAGATGAGTAGCATAATAATTTATGAAAAGCAAAGCACACGGTTTAATAAACAGAGATAAAAGAGCTCAATGACTCAAATATCCTCAAATAGAAAATTAAGTTAAAATAATTTCAAGTGGGAAGTGACCAGAAGCAAAATTTAAGGCAGTGGGACCTTAATTTACATAATTAACCCTGCCTCTTTGAAGAAAAAAGCAAGCCATTGCACACATCCATTTGCTATCGTTTGTCAAATGGTTTTTAGCTTGTTTTTGCTTTCGTTTGTCAAATGCTTTTTAGCTTGTTTTATGGAGAGATGCTTTTAAGTTTTACCAGTCAAAGAGAGTATAAAAGTAGCAGCTGATGCTCATTATAAAAGTTAGTCCTTTTAACAGAAAAAGGATATACTTCATCATTTCAAATAGATGCCCAGAACATACAGTAACTACCCAAAAAAAATGGCCCCTCCGGTGAGATGGGTAAAGATAAAACGAAGAAGAAGATAAGGGCAAAGAGAAAAAAAATTTAGAAAAAAGGCACAACAAGATGAGAAAGATGGACATTGCCATTTTCCACTACAAAGATTATATGGGGAAGGACAGGTTCTAATGAATATTCATTCAACCATAAAAATTATGAAATAGCAGCCAATAGAAATATTAACTATCAGCAAAAGAAATACTTAATACCATTGCTAAAAGTAAACCAAAGATCTTTACTCTAATAGCAACAGAGTGAAATACCTCTTACTAAGCTCTTTGAGACATCATCAAGACTCACCCATGAGCATTTTGATTTTCCCTCTTCAGCAACCAACCGAAAAGGAACCTGAGTGTAATTACTAATGAGTCAACAAAAGTAACAGAATAAAAATAGCAAAGTCTTCATAACTGTTCAGGGCAAAAAAACCAGACTAGCCACATTTTCACTTAGATTAGCTGGAACATTAACCATAGCATGAAAAATTAGACCTACTTTGCTACATAAAACATATAAAGCTACAGTGAATTACTACCAAGAATTCAATAGTATTTCATAATATGACCAAGGAAGAAAGAAAATTTAGACCCCACGACAGACATGAAAAGTAGCGAGACACCTCAAGGAGATAGTAACCCACGAAATGAGTTGTAGAGCACAATATTGCCTTGATTGAATTGAAATGAGGGCAGAGGTTTATGGCATCACAGAAATCAAAATCACTACAGCCCAGTCCTGGGCAGCTCCAATTCTTAATAAGAAAGGCCCAAATCAGGTGTTCTAACATATCAGATGCCTTCACAACTTTGGATTTAGCACTTCTAATGTGCACATACATAAGTTTTTGTTAGAAAATATGTACAGCTAGGTGACTATGTTAGGAAAGTTACTTAGGAGTTTTGACTCTATGATAGGATTCCCA
>JAQSVH010000012.1:10365087-10379923 GCA_029448705.1 Adansonia digitata | reverse complement strand
TTTTGAAGTTTTAGTGTTTGTTCGGATGGAAAATTTCCATGTTTTTGTCAAAGAAAATTTCAAGCAACGGGTGACGAGGCATAAATTATCTGAGTCATAAAATATTGATAAAATTAAAATAAGAGTTTATTTCAATTGTAAAAAAAAAAATTAATAATTTTAAATTCGATTCTTAGTATTTATAATGGTGATCGATGTCAAGATTTTTTTTTCTTGGTTTATATTTAAGGTTCAAAGTTATCTTAACAAATGAAAGGATTTTGTCCTTAAGAGACATTGAATTATCCTTTAATCACATGAGAACTTACTAAGTTCTATCGGCATGACAAGAAATATATTAGATTAACTTTTGGTCTCGTTTGTAACCCTTTCTTTTCCAAAATAAAAAATTTAAATTCATGAATGTGGTTTTCTTTAAATAATTAATAATACTAAAAACTTATTTTTTCTTGCAAAGGATTTAGGGCTTGTAATGTAAATATGATGTGTTAATTTAAAAACTGTATGCATGAATTCAGGGGGGCCATGGCCCATGGGGATGAAGGAAGCCGACTATTCTCTTTGCCTTCTACTAAATAAATTTGTATATAAGTTCATATCGAAGTTTTTGGGATGCTTTCGAGCATACAAAATATCGTAAAATCAAATATGAAATTTAATCTAATTTATTAATATAATTAACTTTAAAAATTAACATAAAATTATTTTAATATTTTAATATTTAAATTTTTTATTTTTAAATTATGATTTCATTTGCCGAAAAAAGGGGACATCAATGGCTTAGAATCCTCGCTATATATTCTAGAGAGAATTTCCAAATCTAATCCATGGAGATTGAAGAGAGAAGGGGGGAGTGAATCGTTTCCTTTGGAAATGTAGGCTAAATGGCTTCGACCACATAGGCCCATTGGCGAGTGAAGTTTAGTTCCAACTCCCAAATAGCAGCCTTGGAGCCTATGCAACTAAGAAGTTATGGGGCCGAGGAGAGGGATCCATTCCGTTAACAACCTGCAACACTACATTCCATACATTTTGAATCACAGAGTTACTCTATGGGTTGGTTGTTAAATATAACTTCAATAAAGTCGCCAAATAAAATATTATTTCAGCACGAAAATTGAATGTCGCAATAAATTGTTATTAAGCAATTGTAAATCTTTTGAGTCATAGGAGGCTGTCATTATTCCATCCTTCTCGGCTTTATTCCCTTAGCGACGAAGAGGAGACCTGGGCGTTATCACATTACTTACAGTCCTCGACCCAGTCAGAGCCAACTCACGTCTAGTCAGGGGCCCTAATATTTTAAGTCTACTGGGTGCCACAAATGAAAATATCACCATCTTCGGCCCTACTCTGTTGTATATAACCCCTTAAAGGGGCAAAATCAAGCATTTTACTTTAGAATAATGATAACACGATAGCCATAACAAATCAAAATATAAATTGTATAATAATTTTTTTCTATGGTAGTGTGTTGTCGGCAGCAATGACAAGTGGTAATTCAATAAACATATTTTACATGCTTTTATCATATTTTTTCCTTTATCTTCACCTGCCTCGTTTCTATACATTGTGACTTTTTATCCGAACATACAGTCTAGTTCATTTATGTTAAGCTTTGAATATAATTTTTTGTTTATCTTAAATTAGTATTAAATAATAAAAATTTAATTATAAAATATATAAATATTAGTATAAAATAATTTTTAAATAATAATTCGATTTCAAATTGAATCAAGCTTGATTCAGGCATGGACAAAAAATAATTTTTTTTTTTTCAAAAACAGCTTAACCCATGAACATTTTCACCTGTAATGGAACTCAACTATATTTTAATACTATTAAAAACAAAGTTTTATATATTCGAGCATAACTTAATTCTCCATTTAATTAATTTTTAAAAATAATATTTAATAAAAAGGTTATAAATTTATATTTTAATTTTTTTTCAAAATAATTCTGCCTATGAAAAATATATAAGATAATTTGAATCACGTGATTTCATATCCTACTAGGATTTGAATCAAGTGAATCGGGCACGTTACATAGATTTACAAGATAATTTAGACTTATGTACTAAATAGGCAAATAATATTCTTTATGCCACTTGATTTAATTGTTTAAGTGTTTAAGAGTATATATATATATATATATATATATATATCCTAAATTAATATCATAAGACTCGCTCTCTTATATCTATTAGGGATTGGAAAATATATTTTTAAATGCAAGTGACTGACCAATCAATAAATAAAAGTTCCTGTAAATGACCAAACCTGATTGACAGTTTTTAATATATTTAGAACAATCTTGCCAGCATCTTTTAAGTTAATTAAATTATTAAAAACTATTTTTAAAAAAAATATCTTCATATTAAAAATGAAATTATGTATGTATTTGTTTATTAACATAATATATTCTCGGCTCCACCCAATCCTTCAAATCTTTGGCTTAGGACAAACTTAAGTGAAATTAATATTGGTAAGTCTAATGAGCAACCCATTAATGGACGATAGCTTTAATTATAATTAGATTTGTACATAAATTAGATCATTCATATGTTTCAATTTAATTTAACTTAAACAAAAATTATTATTTATTTTTTATTTGATAGTTTGGTTTGTTAGAATTTAATCCTTAATATTAAAATCAATAATTTAATATTTTATCAAATAAATTAACCGATCGTTTGTAAAATTTGAACAACTTTTTAATTCGTACGTATCATCTTTGCTTAAAAAACCATATTAATGTTTTTTCTATAATTCTAAATTTATCATTTCTCTCAGAATTATTATTATTTTTTATTTGGAAAGATATGTGAAAGTACCGACACGACGTGATTCATGGATAATTCTAAAATTATAGCCATACTCCACGGATTTGAGCATTTATTGTGGAGAAAACGATGGAATTAGCGGCAAGATTTAAGTTAAAGATCTGTTGACCCTACCGAAAGGCAATGGTGTGGCAAAAGGAGTGCCATTTGGGCAGTTGGTACCCCCACGAAAGAAGGGAAGGAAAAAAAAAAAAAGAAAAAATGTAAAAAGCAAATTTCGTGCCGATTCCCAAAGTAGGGGGTTGCCGTACACTCAACTGTGATCTCCCAACGAGAAGTGACCACCCACTTAACCATTGGGCCACTTCCTGCGCGCCCCCCCCCCCCAAAGCCTCCTTAGTTGCCCTTACCCAAATGAGAAAAGCATAGGAAAAATATTTTCCCCCTTCTCTCTCTGTCTCTGTCTCTCTCTCTCTTATCTTATTTCTCTCTCAAAGGCCAAAGAAAAAAAATAAACAACCTTATCCATTTCACCATCTTTCCTTTTCACTCCTGTCTCCTCATTATTAGCCCATTGCCTCCACTCTTCCAAATATATATTGGCCCAAATATCCTACATTCGCCCCCACTACTCCGCTGCATTACATGCACGCCATCCACCCAGCCTGTCACATTAAAAAATAACCTTAAAAAATTTGTACTATTACGACCAATAATTTAAATAGTGATTTAACCTGATGTTACGTTATTTAATAATTTTAATATTTTTAAATATTAATATTTATCATATTCATAAAAATAATAATATAATTAAAAATATATTTGTAATTGTAATTTAATTTTTGATTATAATGTATAAATATAATATAAAAATTATATTATTTATTAAATTAAAATTAAAATAATAATTTTTGTTATTAATAAAAGAATTAATTAAGTTTGATATCATAAAAGATGTATCAAATATCTAAAATATTAAAAATATAACATATATAAAAAACTATATATATAAATATATTATAAATTTTATACACAAATTAATAACTTTTTAAGATTTTTATAAATAAATAATATTTTAAAATATAATTATATAAAAAAAACACAAATATAAATATAACCATATCTATTTTTTTAATAAAATCATAACAACCTATTTTTTAGTTTTATTAAAAAAAATTTTTCCAAAACAATCTCCATCGTTTCTCCACGTCACCCTAATCCCTTCATCTGAGTTGTGCTTTCCTAATGGTTTCCCAACACGTGGTCTCTTCACAGGGATCGCTAAATCCGAATGAAAATTTCGACGGTCGGGAATTTTTTTTTTATTGAATTTTTAGGTTACGGGGTAAACACGTGATTTAATTGGCTATATACTATGGGGTCGCCTTTTGTGCGCAATGTGTATTTGCCGCGTTACACTGTTTCTTATGTAATTGTCTTTTCACGATACATACAAAAATGTAGGATAAATCTACAGAAAAATATAGTGTTGATTATAACTAAAGATTACAAATATTCCTCGCATTATTATCAATTATTATCCATT
Organism: Adansonia digitata; assembly: GCA_029448705.1. Classification (NCBI taxonomy): domain Eukaryota; kingdom Viridiplantae; phylum Streptophyta; class Magnoliopsida; order Malvales; family Malvaceae; genus Adansonia; species Adansonia digitata. Next base: position 10,375,595 of record JAQSVH010000012.1, on the reverse strand, counting down.
CCTGTTTTTTTTTTCTTTTGTCAAAATTATCATCTCGTACGGACAAACAAACGGCCGTTGACGGCGTCGTCGAAGCCAACGTAACGGCATTGGACGACGTTAACGGGATGGATCGTCGCGGGGGTTAATGAACTGGAGCTCGGTGAGATTTGGTTCGTCGTTCGACGGTACGGACCGAGCCATTTGTTTTGCATGTAACGGTTTTTTCGCCAAGGGGGCAGGGATAATTCGCTTCTCTTCAACGACCTTTTCGCCGATTCGCTCATGACTTTGACGATCTTTTTTAATTCCTCGTTTTTCCCAACAAAAACCCTAGGCAAATACTGCAATAGCCTCGAGTACTCGCTCGTCGGCCTCGCGATCTCGAACTCGGAGGCGAAATCGAGGTCAATGAAGTACCTGTTTTGCCACGTGGGTGATACCGATCGCACCACGTCGATGAATTCGTAGTTTCCGGCAGTTAGGCCTCCCGAGGAACTCCATTTGGTTTTGCAGATCGCCGCATTGTGGCCTACCTGGCGAAGATAAGCCATTAGTTTACGCCTGAAAATAGCTTTATCCGTTTTGAAAAAGGAAAGCATTTCCATTGCTTTCAAAACGTGAACCATGAGCAGATTCCTGTAAGAATCCGAGTTGTCAAGAGAGGTTGACTTGATGATGATCTCGAGCGAATCGGTATTATCAAGGTTTGAGTCGACTCGATCCGAGTCAGAGTTGCAACCGGTTTGTTCAGCAGCATCGTCGTCGTCTTCCAGAAAACTGTGAACAAGTTCCGAGAGGCAGGGAGAGTCATCTTCAACGACGGTAGCGGCAGAGTGTTCGCTTCCGCTGCTGACATAACTGACGCCGACGAGTCGAGCCTTGACTCTGTCGTCGAGCGGGTCAGTAACTCGTTTTGTTCTTCTACCAGAGCTAGCCATTAAAGCTTTCTATATGGCGCCGTTTGTTTGTGGCTCGATGGGTTTTTGTTTGGGGATTAGTTCGAGCTTAAAATAGAGAGACGGGAGAAGGAATAAGGGAATATGTGAGGAGCTTAAAAAGGAACCCAGTTTAACTTATTTATTTTTGCAGGAAAAAATAATAAATTATATTTAGGGGGGGAATTTTTGGTCGAATATTCAGATGAAGTGTTCGCATCAGTTGTGAGCTTAAACTTCAAATATATAATAACTATACCAAAAGTACTTGCTTTTTATCTATAAGTGAGCTTATTTAATTAATAATTATAATCAAAATAAACTCATATAAAAAATATTAATTTAAATTTATATTTTCTTATAATATTTTATGGATAGTTAAAATTTCATGAGAGATATTAATGGAGCAACAAGTTTTCTATATAATATATTTAAAACAATAAATAAATAAATAAATGAGATAAATGTCACTTAAATTAATCCCACTTCTAACCGTCAATATAATTATTCATATTTTATTATTTTTAAAAGTTTGCTTCAAAAAGATTTTTAATTAACGTGATAGTTTTTTTAAAAAAATTTTATTAATATTTATAATAAAATTGTATTGTTATGTATTATATACACCTTCTATCATAATATTAAAATTATTCTATAAGAATATTAAAAGTAAATTTATATATCTTCATTTTATCTCAACATGTGATGAGTTATGTACTCGCAAATTTAAAATATTTATATAAGAAGAAAATCTTAGAATTTTTTTTTTTAACTTATGATAGTTATTTGTTAAGGAATTTTTTTTCTTTTTTCTTTTTTAAATTGTAAAAATATTTAACTTTTATTATCTATACATTATATAAGCAGAGAAGTTAAATGGATATTAATTTTTTAATTTTTGGCATTTTTTCGTAAAGATATATATTATAAATTGCTGTTGAAATATATATATATTGATATTTTATACTTGGTGTTTTATAATATTTTAATAATAATAATAATAATAATTGAACAGTAACATTACTGATATCCGTGATATATTTTCTTTTTACATTTTAGGTACTAAATAAAAAAGAAGGCCTTACAAGATTTAGGTTTAAGAACTCGTAAAAATTTTCTTACATAAAATTTATTAATTGCGATGATAGTTGTGCCAACTCAACAGTATTTGTATCATCATTAAGATTAATTTTGTCGAAAGAAAATCTATTAAAATCTTTTATGTCATTGATATACAAAAAAATTAAGCTCAAATGGGATCGAGCATTAATTTTAAAAAAATTTATTAATAAATATGTTGATAATAATTTTTTTAATTTTATAAATAAAATTAAAAAATTATTATATATTTTTAATATATTTAAAAAATAAATAAAACTCATAATTTTATTTAATGTATATTTAATTTTATTTATAAAATTAAAAATTCTCGTTATTAATGTCACAGATAATTATCTTTCAAAAAAAAATATAGACTTAAGGAGGAGGAAGGATATGCCTATTACCTATTGGGCTATACCAAGGGTGTAGACGTGGCAGCATGTCCAACGGTACCTGAAGGTTTATTCCGGTTACATCATTGTGGTGAAGTGGGCGAATGTGATTTTTGATTTGATTTGAGTTTCCTTTATTTTATTTTTTATTATATTTTTAAAAAGGGGGGGGGGGTTGGTTGGGATGAGGTGACACGTAGATGAATGACTGAATGAATGATTAAGGGGGACATGGACGGGTGGGGGATGGGCCCCTGAGGGAGACTTAACGCTGAGGTTGCCTCTTCATCGAAGGGAAGGGTGATCTTTTTTTGCCCTTTCTTTCTTTTCGATTATTATGGGATTTACGAATTGGCCTAATCTTAATCAGAGATTTATCACATGGATAACGCTGTTTTCTTTCTTTGATTTGACGCACCCCACCAACTAATTAAGTCTTATAAAGTATAATTGACAATATCGTCAAAAACTAAGGCCAACAGTTATTTGTATTATGCTTTTTTTATCATATTACGATATAATAATACTCCTGTTCAAAATATGTTACCTGAATTTGAATTATTAAGAATATGAATTACAAATGTCATTTTAGTCAAAGATGCAGTATCAGAGAAGAAGATTGAAGCAGGATGATAAAGAGTAAGACATGTCCATGAATCAAACAATTCATTTAAATTTAGATTTATAATTTTTTCTTTTAAATTAATTTGATACGATTTAAAATAATATTTTATATTAAAATAATATATTTTTATTTATTAAATTATAGAATATAAAAATAATTTTTTAATCAAATAAATAATGATTCATGCTTAAATAAGTAGACTGATGGGGTTGAATTTGGGTTTGGCTTAGAAATTTTTTTTTTTCAAATTACAGCTCGATCTATGGACACCTTTAATAAGAATCAGAAAGGAGTGCTAAAATTAAATTCTTTCAAAATACGCACTTAAAGATAGTAATAGATTCGATGCTTATATTTTTTTATAATATTTGAATTCGAATCAGTATAAATATCTTAAAATTCAAATTTATTTATTATCTGCGTTAAATCACACATTATTATTCGAATCTAAATCTGAATTAAATAAGTTTTTAATTTTGGAAGCCAACGTTTAATTCTGTTCATGACCATAAATTTATACATTTTACAATAAACAAATAATGAATTTGAATCTTATGAAAATATATTATCTTTAAAAGTAACGCAGATTTTGATAGAAAATTTGGATGAAGTAACACAAAATTCAAATAATAAATATCCAATAGTACTATAAGTTATATTTATATATAACATCCTTCTTTATAGTAATTATACTCTGAATTTGAGCCTGAATCTAAATCCAAAATAATTAATAATTATGTTTATATATCTAAATTCGTATTATCCAATAACATATTTACCGTGCACTAATTATAAATTAATGAGATCCTAAGAGAGAAAAAAAATAGTGATTAGAGGGAGACGAATAATTGATAATATCATTTTTAAGATTCTGTATCTTTATTTTAAATCTTTTCATACATGAAATTATATAAAAGATGCAATATATGATCGCTCTGAATATTATATTTAGCTATTAAATGAAATTTTTGAACCTTTGGCTTCCGTAGATGTTAGGCATAACATGAATATCATTTTTATCCCATTGGCATAACATGATTTTTTAAACGCTTAATAGGTTGAAAGGTGAACTAAATTAAAATGTAATACTTCTACCCTAAGAAATTTATATATAAAAAAAAACAATAACTCTTAATGTGTGGTAAGATTTTATGCCAAGTCGAGAACGTAAGATGACAAAATTCTTTCCATGCTTGTAGCGGCGTCAACATCAAAATCCTTCCGATGTTTGTCACCAGTATTGTATATATTTATACATAATTAATATATTAATATATCGAATGATGCTATCAAAATAGATGAGATTAATGAGATTTTTTTTTTTTTTCAAAAGCCATACTTATCAAGCAATTCTAGTACAATAATGAGCGAGCGCATTGATAAGAGAGTAGCTCGATTGCAACGTTTATTAGCTTTTTTCCCCCCCTCGAATGATAATGTCAGCTTTTTTCTTTTGCTTTATGCTTTAACAATTTTAGAGATGTATCTAAAGTCTAAATCCATTAAAAAAAAGGGAAGAAGTCAAGAAAAGAAAAGGGTCGTCTGTAACCGATGAGCACATCGTGATGAAAGTAAAATCTCATTGTTATTGAAAACTTCCATTAGGAATTTAATATCTGTATGTTACACTGGATGGATGTTCATGTTTCTCCATTGCCTTTTAAAGCAGTGCTCAATGTCAAAGCTAGGATAGGTTAGTAGAGCAGGAGGAGCCAAAGGAACAGGTTCATGCCCACCAGCACCGCCAAACCGCCCACAAACCTTCCCTCTATCAGGCCTGCCAAAAGGTCTGTCACCATTCCACCTCTGCCGCGAATACGAACCTTCAGGTGGTTTCAAGAATTCATTGATGTTTAATATCTGGCAAAAGCCACAATTTAAAGATCAGCAATTTAAATATTTTGATTCAATTTGACTACCGTTAAAGAAAGCCCGGTGATACATATAACATTCCCTTGCGAACTTTCACATCCTTAATGTTATCTTTGGTCTTAAGCTTGCCTTCGGATTTCCAGCACAGATATAAAAAACAAGGATCGGTTAGTCGATTGCAGCTGCGGATATGATTAATCTGAAATGTTGAATTGTAGATATTCCTTTACTCGCAAGCTGGCTCTGCTCTTCTTTTTACCAGTATATTGCATGGACTCAAAATCCTTGTCTTCAACTTTCCTTTGCTCGGGGCTTTTGAAAGCTTCTAAACATTTCGAGCTTCTTCTGTTCATACACTTAAAAGAGTCATTAACTGCAAACAAGAAGACGTGCACACTGATTAGCAAGTTTATTAAGAATGAGAAACGTTCGAAAGCCTGGACAATCTTCAATAACCATAGCAATTTAGCAATACATTATTCCACTCCTCTTCCTTATTTTCATCCTCATTCTCAAAAACATCTCGAGTTTCTTTCTTCTTGTTCCTCTTCTTGGACTTCTTTCCAGATTTAACAACGGCCTGTTCTTCATTGAACTTCTTCTGTCCTTCAATAATCACAAGAAAACACCTACATATTTAGATGACAAAAACATCAGTAATCAAAGGGAAGCAAGATATGCATAGTTGAGGAATTCAAAAAACTAAATGAACTAAGCCTAAGACAATATAAAAGAAGGCATTGCCTTGCATTTCGTTTTCAATCGCTTGTTGTCCATCAGGGTCCTTGTTTTCAGTAATGTCCTCATCGTTATCCCCATTGACAGATTTAATCTTTCTCAGAATTTTTAATTCCTCTAAGCTTTCATGCTTATTCCAATCTCGTTCATGGCTCATGTTCTTTGTAAGTACCCCCTCTATTATCACGGCGCCTATACCCAACTTACCGCCAGCCATCATCGGTACTAGGATCCTCACCATTATTCAAATGGTCACCATTTGACACACCATTATTTTTCCGATTAAACCGCTGGTTGCCATTGGACCCTTTGTAACTACCCTGATGTTGATCACTATTGATCGGCTGAGAGCCATTAGCCCTTCTAAGATTTCCCTCACAATAACCATTATATCCATTGCCTCGCTGATGGACATTAGCCCCTCCATTATTTCTCTGATAACTATAATTACCTCCATTTTTTCTATGATAACCACTTCCACCTCCATGACCACCTTGATAACCATGAAAAGCACCGGACTGCCACCCATTGCCATTATTTGAAGCTATACAATTACCCTTCACAGGCTTCTCTCCACTCTTATCATCCAATATTGCACCAATAGGAATGCATTAATCCCCTTGTTGCTCCCCATTGATCTCCACAGAATTCCTGCCCTTGGGTTCCTCCTCTGCTATCTTCGAACTAATATGAAAAAGAATTGTTGAAAAAAAATCAATTAAAAGCAGAAACTTCGAATGCAAAAGAAAAAAAGTCTGCACCAACACAATGGCACTCTCAACCTCAACAGTAATGCTTAAAAATGGATCCGCCAAGTGCAAAATCAACTCGTTAAAGAACCAAGTCAATGCTTATAGATGCAAGAGTCCATAATGTTGCTTAAAGTTTTGCCAATGACAATTAATCTCAGATCAAATATATGCAGTTTATACTGCTTAAAACAAAACAAAGCATAAATTAGCAATGAAAATAAAAGGTATAAAATTTTCTAATTCAAGAATTTTACACAAGAAAATCCTAATTTAAAGCAAGCAACCCCGCCCTATATACACAAACAATAACCAAGAACCCGACTAACAAAGAAACCCAGGACCAAGAAAATATATACACCCATCAACATTTTCAACAAAAAAGTAAAACTACATTAAAAACTGGAATGTCAAGCATATAATTTACCATGGCTGAGAAGAACAAGACGCTTGGCCCGGATATAGTGGGAATCCGATAAGCCATATTTTCCTCTTCCTTCATTGCCTTTTGCACCTTCTCCACCGTAGACAAGTTCTTCTTCTCCTCCTGCTTTACGCGGTCGATCAGTTCGGAAATTTCACCGCTTTCTTCATCACCCAAGAGGGCAAAGGATGTACCATCTTGAGCCATGGAAAAACTCGTGGAAGATATACTAACAAAGTAACAATGAGCTACGTGAATGGTAACTATGGGGTCTTCAAAATGCGCCCAAAAAAAAAAAAAACAAAACCCCTTAGACCCTTAAAACATATACTAACAAAGTTAAGACTTAAGGAACTTCACCCCAAGGCTAGAAGGGGTTTTAGTTTCTAGGGTTTTGAGGAGCTTACTTGGGAAGAAAGGATAGTCTTTGTATTCTTCTTGATTCCTATAAGCATGCCTCTTTGAAAATATAAAATTTGCCCTTTGGAGGTTTAATTCTTTTACTATTATATATCCAAGGGATTTCCAAGATCTTTTACTTTCAGCCAGTGCAATTATGTAATCATTTTACATAATCAAAATTAAAGGATTTTCTTTATACGTTGTTTATTTATAAGTATGATGTGCAAATTGATACCAAGATATGTTATTGCTATTTTAATCTTGTATTTTTGTCATTTTAGGATATTATTAACAATTTAATATTTAATACGTTTTAGAAATGATATATATTTCACTTCTTTTTTCTCTATTATTATTATTATTATTATTATTATTATTATTTTGTTTTAATGTATTCTAATTTCGTCGAACAACTAAAAATGAGATATACTAATGTCTCCTACGTTCATTTGTTCATTAATATAAGGTTTAAAATGTAAGCAGTAAATTTTGAACACACGAAAATGGTCAAAGCATTATAAGATAGAAGTGTAAGATAAAAAGGATTATAAGTAAAATGCAAAGCATATTAAATGTGGGAAAGTAAAGCTTGATGCTTATAATATTTCTAAACATTCAATAACATGCGAGAAAATTTTTTTTTCAAGCTGATTTGTGTAAGATATCTATTTTGGAGATGAAAAAGTGGGAAAATTAAATTGATACTGCACTATGATTATCTAGGTTGTTTAGTCATCATTCAGTATTAATGTAGTCTTAAGATAGTTGCTGTAGTGTCAAACTTTGTTTTAAAAAATCTAAACCAAAAATATTCTTCTTTAAAATTACTACTTTCGAAAGAAAAGTAACGAACTACAACAAATATTAGCAAACATCGAATATAATCCATTCTAATTTTTTCAATACACTCGTTACTATTATTTACGTGTGTATAATATATTCGCTATTTGTGAAAGTCATTTGTAAAGGTGTAGAAAAATTTTGAATAAAAAAAAATTCGAATCCAAAAATATGCACTCGACAGCGGAATAGAGTTCTAGACATTGAATTATTTTTTTAAATACAAAAGAGACTCTCGTTTGGAGAAAATAAAAAGATACTGTATTTGTCAATTGAACTAAGTTTCTAATTTTTAAACTTTGATAAGAGTAACACTTATTAGGCAAATACTGAGTTGGTTAGTTCTGCATAAGTAGCTCGATCTTGAAAATCTTCAAATAGTGTCAATTTTCGAAAGTTGATGGATTGGATATGTCCAAGCATGTAGGAAAATGGGAAGAGAGCTCATTAGGAAGATAGTATCATAATCTCATTATGAGTCTGAGATGAAAATTTTGTTTTGAGAATTAATATATATACCCTTCAACACATGGGATCTTACAAATGAGGTCAAAATTTCCCAATTTTAAGATAAACTATTTTTAGTATTCGGTTCGATGATTAACACATACTGTTTTATTCATAAAACTTGAGATTGATTTCTCTCTTCCGTAATATAATATAAAAAGAAAAAAAAAAAAAGATTTTAGCACGATGTAAATTGGCTGTCCAAGTGGCCTTGAACAGTCTTATTGGCTTGGTTAGTTATCTGGACATGAGCTAGGCTCTTGAATGCGGACCCAAGTTTTCTAAGACCCATAAAAAATATCCTACTCGGCCGGCTGGCTGGGCCAAGGCTACCAATCTAAATTCTAATATTTGGGTTATGAACCAATAGTCAGTGATCCTTAACTTAAGTGTCTGACCCAATCGTAAGTTCTGTTTAAGCCCGAACTATTAATTTATGAACTTGGTGCCAATCCCAGTCAAGAGCCTAGAATTAGGAGATACAAGCTAAAAAGTCTGGTCCTAATTCACAACACCAAGCATCCTAACCAATGTGCGTTTAGAGGGTAATACATGTAATATATATATACATATATTATATGAAGAAGTTACAAGTCAATGCAAAGTTAAGATCTGTTTGGCGTGTAACGGTGAAGATAAACTCAAGGGAAAACTAACCAGAATTTCTCTCCCGCGTAGTATTGTTTGGATATAAGCATACAATGTTTCGGCTGTGGGGCACGAGTTTTAAAATTTTCTGGTTTTGGGCAAGACACCGACAATTTCATTGAGATATATATACATATCTCTCTTATTTGCCCTCCTAATTTTTAATAACAAATAAGAAAATAAAGCGAATAAGATATTATACTAATAGTTTAGAAATATCCGAACAATGAAAAGCACTCCACCGGCTAATGCTTATCTACTTTCCTAAACAAATGTCATTTATTCTAATTTATTTTCCTTTTTCCTTTTAATCTTTTACCTTTTCGTAAAATTCGGGCGGCGGTGTTAGTTTTTTGTTTTTATATAATTAATAATAATAATAAAATTTTATTTAGTTTTTTTAAGATTAAATTAAGAAAAAGGTGTATGGTGGTTACAGGACGAAGGGGTGTCGTCAGTTGTCAGCCAGCAAGCTGGCGGGCACTGTCTGCCGTGTTGGATTGGCTTTTAATGTTAAAAAGTCTGCTTAAATGTTTCAAACAGTTGGACTCATGAAAAATGTGGTTAGTGATTACAACTAACCAGAATTAATACGTGAGAATACTTACAAAATAATTTTATTTATTATTTTTATTAGATTTAATAATTTAATAATTTATATTTTATTTATATTAATTTTATGTTATAATTATATTTAAAATATTTTATATAAATTTTGTAACAATAATAATTTATATTATAAAAATTTTAATATATTTATATATTTATATCATATAATATTTATATTTTTTAAATTATATAATTTTTTTAAAATTTTTTGTATTATATTTATGTTACGTGATTGTGTTGTATTTAAATTACTAAAGTTAATGACGATGGAATAATATTGCCTTTGCCCATTGCGCCTTTTCAAAGGTTTCCTTTTTTTTTTTTAAATAAAAAAAAGCTTTCTTGTATTCAATGATTGTGGGTGTTTTTAGTAAAAGTCTATTCGAAGTTTTTTTATCATAATAAATGAAGTATTTTAGTAATTATATCATTAAATTTAATATTTTATTTTTATAATTTTAAAATTTTTGCATGTAAGGAAAAATGATTAAACAATGTTGAAAAAACCATTTGCATGTTGAAAATACTGACTTATAATATCATGTGAAATTTTATACAAAAAATAATCAAAATCCGATCCTAAACTCAAATCTATTTTTGTATAAAATTCAAAACTTCATATCAATTGACAGTCAATATTTTATCGGCATTTAAATAATTTTTTTAACACCATTAACAAATTTT
>JAQSVH010000012.1:10343498-10359191 GCA_029448705.1 Adansonia digitata | reverse complement strand
CCCCCCCCCCCCCCCCCCCCCCCCCCCCCCCCCCCCCCCCCCCCCCCCCCCCCCCCCCCCCCCCCCCCCCCCCCCAACAAAAGACATATCCTATTTCTGTCGTTATGAGATCTGTGATATTTTCCATCACCCAATAGTGTCTTTGTTGCACTGACTCTATCACTCATAATTCGTAAAGGAGAGGAACCCACCTTGATTCGATTACTTTGATCCTAATATTTATCATAGGATTCATATAAGTAAGAATTAGATAAAATTTAATATTGCCTTATATATCTAACCAATATATACATATTTATTAAATGTAGAATACCCCTAACTTATAAGTCCAAGACTCATATTATTTCTTAAGTAAGATTTATGACATTAGCACCTAACAATAGTAACTTTAGGATATTTAGAATTTGAGTATTTTCCAAACTAAGGATTTGCTTTCCTTAGACAAAGCAAATTATTAGAGGCAATTGGCCACCTCATCCTTTTTTTGTCCCACCTAAAAGGCAAACGATTATCATCATTAACCCTTTAGAACTAGCATTAAAGAAAATGATTTGTGAACTTTCATGTCCAAAAGCATACCTCATCATAAAGTGTATCAATTTACCAAGCCAAATTTAAAAAAATAGTGAGAAAATAAATTTATTTAATCGGTCTCTACAGTTATTGGTTAATAACTATTAATTTAGAAAAGTTTTTATCTTTAATGTCTTATTTTAATGAATTCATTCATTACAATTTTTTTTATATCAACTTAATCAATGTCCAGTGGCACTGATTAATATTTCTCATCGTGATATTAAAAGAAAAAAATTAATTAATAAATTATTTTTTTGAATTCAAACAAACTAATGGATTAAATGTAAAAATATTTCTAAATTAAAAATTATATAATTCTTAATCAGTATCTATAGGGATTAATATTATTAGGTTTCCTAGCAATCAAGTTTTTTAACCTCATAAGCGGATTAAACAATTATCACATGTTATATATAGTTAGCTTTTATTTTTAAATAAATATATATAATAATTTTTTAATCTCATTTGTATAGTTAAAAGACCCTATTTCCAGTGATAATTCTTATACATAGACTTTCATTATTAAACAAACCCTGAATAGCTATAATGTATAGGAAGCCGTGTGTCTCTTTTATTTCCTTTTTTTTTTTTTTTAAGTTTTGCATTTTTTCTTCATTTTGGTAAAGAAAAAAACTTAAATATGAAAATAAAAAAATTATAATTTACAAATATTAAAATTTTAATTTTAATTTTATTAAATAATATCATTTTTTAAAAATTAAATTAATTAATTAAATTAAATTGCATCTCAAGAGTTTTTTTTGTCTTAAGTAGTTGTCTCGATATGCGAACCCGACCGATGCCGAGTTAACCGGCAAGGTGGGAAATTAACTTAATGATTGACTAGGCCTAAACATGAAGAAGTTTATTATTAAAAAAAAAAAAGATTATTTATGTTTTTTTTGTTATCTGTGACGCTGATACATGTTATAATATGAGAAATAAGTGATTGGAAATATTAATGGACCACGTAAAGGACTTCACTATATAATACTATTTATTCAATCAATTTACTCTGACTTCTAACCCAATCAAGTCCTATGTAAAACTGTTGATAGTTGGGTCCAATCATATTTAAATAATTAAAACTTTATTTATTCTAGAAATGTTTATTTTATTATTTAAAATGTATAAAATTATTATATAATTAAATATAAAATATTTTTTTAATTAAATAAACTTTGGACAAAAGTAAGTCAACTTAAATTAAAAAAAAAATCTTATTTTAAATCTAATTTAATTCAAATCAAATTAATTACGTTGAGTCGATAGTCTAACCTTTAATTAATCAGATCTACTTATGTTTGACTCCACTTATTAAAATATAAAACTACCTAACTTGTTCCACAAAAATTGTAAAATTGGAAAATTGTTAAATAAATTGTGATTTACAATCTACGTGCCCAATTCTACTCTTACAAATTTCCTTCAGGAATTAAAAATTCTACATTTTTTTTTTCAATTTGTAATAATATTATGTTTGTCATGAAACAAATGATTATACTCAGTAAACAAACAAAAAATGTCGTTGTTGCAGCATTTTAGACGTAAAGAAGAGTAGATGAAAAATAATAGATCTAATAATTTATATATTTATATCGTATTATAATTATAATTAAAATATTTATATTTATAAATTTAATACATAAATAATATAATTATATAAAATTTAAAATATTTATATTATATTATATTTTAAATTTTTTCATATATTAATATTTTTATCCTAAATAGGATGGCAATATTTCACACATGCAATCCAATTTTCCACTGTCTCAAAGGTCAAGCACGAATTATTAATGCGTGTGGGAATTGGCCTTTTCTATATCCGATGTAGCGGTGCCAAAACTTTTTTTACTACCATCATCGTCGTCGTCATCATCATCATCATCATCATTATTATTATTATTATGATTATTATTAAGCTTTGGTTAACTTGCAAAATGGTAATATTAATTAACGTGCACTGTTGTACTTTTTTGCAATGAAATCATGGGATGCCTTACCGTGTCGGTATTAACCATTAATCTTTTTTTAAAAAAAAAAACAGATTATTAATTAAGAATCTTTGTGAATTTAAATGTCTAAATCTTTTATACCTACGCACGTTGTTTTTCATTTATAAAATTAAATGCGAAAAAATTTACCAATCGTATTTAATTTTAACATGATATAATTAATTAGAATATTGCGTCCATAGCCAGGTTTATTACTTAGTTTTAGTTAAATTAACCGATCGAAATAAAATTTTATTTAATTAATTAATTAATCATGATAATTTTGATTTGGTTTTTGATAGAGATTTTAAAAAATTTCAGTTATCAATGGATTCAATTATCAAAATTTACAGATTTAACCATATTGCCTAATATATAAAATATAACATTTTTAATTTTTATTAGATATTTTAAATTTTATAATTTTTAAAGTTTTTTTTTTACCGTATCTTTTATTTATACTTTATATTTAAATATTTTTGAAGAGCCATATTTATTTGAATTAGAAAAAATAAAAATTTAATATTTTAAAATATAATTTTAGCTTAGTAATATAAAAAGATAAATACAATTAATTTAATTAACCGATCAAATTAACAAAATAACTTTAATTTAATTAAAATAATTTTTTTTCTAATTCAATTTGATTAATAGTTAATAGAAATAAAAATTCGATTAATGATTATTTGTTTTGATTGTTAATTGAATTATCTGAATGCACAACCGTACCGTTACCAATGCTATTTTTTTTTTTTTTTTGAGCGGATTCATGAAATCCTGGGTTCGAGTCTTCAAGAGATTCGAGAATTTCCAAGAGAAGGAAGGACTTTTTCGTGCTTTGACGTTCAAGGCCCGCCACCAGCATCCTCCCTTTCCCGCATTTTACGGAGAAATAACAAAAAGAAGAACAAGAATTGCTTAACATACATCATTATAAAAATTTAAAAAAAAAAAAAGGAAATTACTTATCGCATTAAGTAAATGTGCTCATCAATAGGATCAAATTATATTCGAATTAAAATTAAATTTAATATTAAAATTAAATATATTTATTTAAATTTAATTTAAAATATAAATTTTAAATTTTATTTAAATCTATTTATATTTATGAATGAATAATTTATTCTATATTATATATTTTTAAAAAATTAAAAATATATTCTTTATTTAATATTTACAAATTTATTTTTCTGTTATTAAAATTTAAAATATGAATAACATAACATATTTTTTTAATATTTTCCATGTATGAATATTTATTTTTTTATTATATAGCTTACATTATATAAATATAAAAACAATATTATTAATTTAAAAACGAGTCGGATTGAGCTAGGTCGAACTTTTAATGTTAGAGCAAAGTTTTAATTTTTTCTACTTGAAGGGGCCTCAATTTTTGAAAATGTCTAATATTTTTTGCCCATATCTTTTCAAATATTTAATAAATTATCAGTTTATACAAATAATATGATCGATGAATAAGTCTAATATAAATGAGGAAAAAAATAAGAAAAAAAAGTCAAACAATTACCTTTTCTTTGACATTTATATATATACACACACAAACATATACACACGTACGTATGTGTGTATATATATAGCTTCATTGAAGTTCAACCCAAAGCATTCTATACCTCCCGCTTTGCTTTTTTTTTTTTTTTTCTCTTGCTTAGCATTTCTTTACCAAACAATCTCCTTCCCTTTCCTCTGACCACCTATCTTAATGAAGTAATGCAAACAATTTGATCCCATAATTCATTCACTTGCACCCAAATTTCACCTCTTTCTCCTTTCGGAAATTTAAATAATCCAAAGTTAAAATTATCAGAGTCGGACTTTTTTCAAATTGAATTGCCCAATTCTTGATCTGGATTTTCAGTAGTATTGAACTAAAATTTTCTTGAATGGAGAACCAGTTTTTCCTTAATGCCGGAATCCCACCACCCGCACCGTCATTGCACTTTCAACCTGCTTTATCATCGCCAATGTCCGCTTTGCAGTTCTTATCTTCAGCCACTGAAATTCAGGCAATGGAGCCGAATTGTGAGCAGACTCAAGGTTGTTTCCTGACTCCCCACTTTGGAAA
Source organism: Adansonia digitata (assembly GCA_029448705.1). Lineage (NCBI taxonomy): Eukaryota > Viridiplantae > Streptophyta > Magnoliopsida > Malvales > Malvaceae > Adansonia > Adansonia digitata. The sequence continues at coordinate 10,354,532 of JAQSVH010000012.1, read as the reverse complement.
GTCGACAGATTGTGGTCTGCAGTTTGAGTCTGCTATTAGTTCAGTGGTGTCCTCTCAGGCAGCATCAAATTCAATTATGTCCAATGGGAGCTCCATGATCGAGGAATTGATAGGCAAATTGGGGAGCATTGGTAACTCCGGTCAGATCTCCTTGGCTTCTTACATCAATGGAAACAACAGTAGTGCAAACACGTCCCGTTACAACACTCCTTTGAATTCTCTTCCTCAATTAAACTTGCCAATGATGGATACTTTAATTAAAGAGAAGCTTCCCAGTTTGGGAAAATCCATGGGGTTGAACGCCAGTGTGGCGGAATTCTCAGCTGACCCTGGATTTGCAGAGCGAGCAGCAAAATTCTCTTGCTTTGGGAGATGGAGTTTCAATGGTCGAACAAGTCAATTTGGGCTCAACAACAACAATGAAGTTACTGCTTGCGGATCTAAACCATCGACGGCAAGTGCCAACCTACCGCGCATTTCAAGTAGTCCTTCTCTAATGGCAATGGTGAAATCTCAAGTTGATTGTGTTCAAGGGACCAACAAGGATTCTCCAATGCAGGATCGATCAGAGTTACTCTGTTCCCAAGAGAAATCCACCATTTCTGAAAAAAATCCCAAAAGCGATCCTGGTTTTAAAGCTTCAAAAGACACGAATTCAAGGAAAAGAAAGGCGGTTCCCAGATCAAAAACAAAGGAAACAAATGCTGCAAAGGTATAGACTTGAAAGAGTTCTAACTTTTAAAACTCTCAAAATTCTCCCACTGTGGATTTTATAGAGAATTTATCATTTAACATTTAATAATTAATCCATTTCCAGGTTTTTGAACCGAACGAAGAATCAAACGAGAAGCGACACAAATCAACAGAAAGTAATGGAAATGAAAACGGCTCTGTCAAAGCGGAAGAACAGAGCGATGGCGATGCAGGGGATGAGAAACAGAGCATGTCTAATAACAATAACAATACAAAGCCTCCTGAACCTCACAAGGATTATATTCATGTTAGAGCAAGAAGGGGTCAAGCCACCGACAGCCATAGTTTAGCTGAAAGAGTGAGAACCATAGTTCACCCTTTTTTTTTTCCCCTTAATCTCAGTTCAAACATTCAAGAATCACTTGTTGGCGTTCTTGAATTAACAAGATTGACTCTATGAATATATATATATATATATCTCACTTGATCAGGTCCGTAGAGAGAAAATCAGTGAGAGAATGAAGCTTCTGCAAAATCTTGTTCCTGGATGCAACAAGGTCTGAAATCTATTCCAAGACTGGTCGGGTTTAGGTAAAATTATTGCTGGAATTCTTAAACATAATGGTCATTGGATTTTATGTTTTATAGGTGATTGGAAAAGCCCTAATGCTGGATGAAATCATAAACTACGTTCAATCATTGCAGCGACAAGTTGAGGTAGATTAACATTTTATCGATGAACGTGTGGTGATCGATTTCTTGGGATAGTAGTTTTCTTGGCTAATGGTTCTGATTATTTTTTTTTTCTTGGCAGTTCCTATCAATGAAGTTAGCTTCGCTGAACACCAGGCTGGATTTTAACGTGGATGGTTTAATGTCGAAGGATGTATGTATTTTTTTTCTCTGGAGAATAATGTTTCAATTCTTTGAATTGAGATTACATGTTTTTTTTTTTTTTTGCAGATGTTTCAATCAAACAACAATTTGCCACATCCAGTATTCCCAACAGATTCCTCGGTATCAGCCTTTCCTGGGCACCAGCGCCAACAAAAACCAGCATTGCACAGCAATATTTCTAATGGGACAACTACCCAATCCTCAGTGGACCCACTCAATAACCTGAACACCCATTTACCCGCAATTCACCAGTTTACTGAAACTGTCCCTGAGGTAATTTCATTTTCATAGTCCCCCCCCCCTCCCCCAGTGAATTTTTTCTGCCCTTTTCTTTCCATTTCACTGATCTAAACATCTAAAATTCGTCTGTCTAAATTATGTTTCAGTACCCAACATTCTGTGAGGGTGACCTGCAAGCCATAATTCAGATGGGGTACGGCCAAAATCAGAGCCAAGAAATGACATTATAGTCAGAAGTCTTTCTAGCGTAAGAAAAAAGCAACGCTCCTTAATAGAATCAATTAGCCAATTATTGCAGAGTCTGCTTAATGATTTTGATTATTTGTTGTAAATGCAGGGTTAAATCAAGTATCCCACATGAAAATTGAGCTCTAATAATAACCCATTCTTTGGTCCTGGACTGGAAAGTCATAAGGAGACAAAGGCTGCTGTATATACGACAAGGAATTTAGTATGAACCAGTGCATGAACTACTAGCACCAGCCAATTATGCTTAGTTCTACCCCCTTGTATTCTTAGTTTTGGATTTTTGTCAATGATTTTGTCTTCTTCTAATTCTTTTTTTTTTTTAACTAAATTATCCACTGTAAAAATTTGTGTACTCCAGGTGCAATGAACTTACAGCAAAAAGCACCAACATTTATAATATATATTAATTTAATGCCTAATTAGGTGGGAAGAATTTTTTTTTTTTCCTTTCCATTTTCTTAGATGCCAGCATTTTTCTAAAGTATTTGACATTCTACTTTATTAATTTCAGAAATAATCTTTAATTGAACACAAGCTTTTCCTTCCCAAATTCTCTTGAAACTTTTTGAAAGCTGGGTCTTGTGAATTTTCAGCCATGTTAGATCAGGTATTCTAGTGAATTTGATCTTTTACCAGTGTTAGCCAGCTGTGTTTGTTGGCTGCAACTTAGTGCTCCCTCCCTCAAAAAATGTCTCATTACACGTTGTTGATCTTTAAGCTGAGCTGGGGTAAAATCATGGTTCTTGGCAATTTTCAGGTCCCTCTAATTTTCATACAATTAATCAAAAACAGAAGTTTCTGTTCCTTCTTTCCTTTTACCGTGACAGAGACAAAATCCATTTCATTCAGTCACAAACAAAAGTTCAGAAGCCAAAAGCAACCCTCTTTTTTTTTTTACATTTCAATTAATATTATTAATCTGGAAATAATCAAAAGAATCCCAGGTTGGCAGAGTGGTGAGATTCTGACTAGACCCAACGAATCATTGAGCTCTATATTCTCACCTGCTTTCAAAATTATTATTTTTTGTACTGCAGTGGGTTTCAGGCATGGAAAGATACTCATAAAAGAAATAAAAAGGAATGGGCTCTTGAGTTTGTTAGTAAAAGTTCTTAAGTTTTCTGGGTTGCGGCAGCGATTATTTTTAATTCAAGGGTCTATTATTGGTTTCTGTAGATTAAATAGGCTTTGTTTTAATTACCAGAAAGATGCTTTGAATGTGGTTATAAAAATAAAACAGCAATGGACGATGTTCATATGACAGTCTTTGTCGCTAAAAACTATTCCAAGAAAGAAAAAAAAAACAATCATTTTAACGACGTGTCTACGGATTGAATTTTGTTACATCTTTGATCTCTTTCTTTCTCTTATATCTTTGGTTGCTTTATCTTTGTTTTTTTGTCATTTTTATTTTTCTCAAATCATTAATGGATTGATTCTGCTGTAAAACACTCTATAAAATGATTGTTAAATGTCAGGATTAAGTACAGGGCCCTGACAGTGGCTGCTCGCTAAATTTGTTTCACTTTTTTAGTACAGTTTTAATTTTTTTTAATTTAAAAAGAAAGAAACTTTTTAGTATGAAATAAAATGATTAAAATATTATATAAATATAATATTTTTAATAAATATAAAAATTTTGTAATAAATACAATACTATTCATTGGAATATTATTTACAAATATATATTTAATACAAATATTATATTTATATTTAAAAACTGAATTTTTAATGTTATATAATTTCCTTGGATAAAAACTAAGTTTGAAGTGGTTTTACATGTTTATAACCTTGTTTTTTTTTTTTAAAAAAAAAAGTGTAAATGTAACTATAAATGACAATGAATTAGGTGCAAATGCAAAGGAACACAATACTGTTACATTTGTTACTGTTTTTTTCCTTTTTTTTCCTACAACATTATACTTAGTTTACAATCATACAGAGAATTTGACTGGTTTGAGAATTAGGTGTTGATGAAATAAGAATTCATTACCAAATATTAGCAAAATTTTCTCGCAAAACTCATGAAGATATGGTCACTTCAATATTTTCCTAGTTATCGAACATACACGCACAGGAAAAAAACACACTGTTTTGCAGTGAGATATTTTCTTAGAAACCCAATTGGCTGCCGTTGTAGGGCATACTCAATAAGGATGATTAGTGTAGGTGTCCTGCTAACAAAGTAATTGTCATTATTCTATAATTGTTTATCGGTCAAATTGTATCATAGTTTTAAAATTTTAGATTCAAATTATTGTTAAAAAATATTAAAATATTAAAAAAATAATTTTTATATTAAATTTAAATATTCTTATAATAAAATGTAAATAAAATTTATTATCATTTTATATAATAAATAGTGATTTCGATCGGACAAGCTCGAACCATTTGAACAATTCTACAATCGCCGTGATTTGCTTTTATTATAAATATATTTTTTACATAATCGAAATCAAGTAAAAGAAAATTTTGCAAACGTTGAATATTTAAATTTTAAATTTATTTAATATTATTTTTTAAAATAATTTAAATAAATTAATTAAGTTAAACATCAAGTTATTTGTTACGTATTTGCTTTTTATCCTTCCGAAAGCCTTTTTAGAGTAATAATTTCAACTATGGTTGATTATTTTTTTTTCCGCATTGGTAGGGTGAGGGAAAAAAAAAGGTAAAAACAGGGTGTGAAGAAGAAACAATGGTTCACCAACCATAAGCATGTTTTTTTGTTTTTCTGAATTCCAAAGCTTCTTTCTTTGGCATCAAAATTCAAAAATCCTTTCTTTTTCCCCCACTTTCTGTATTTCTTTGACTCAAGACTAATATGTTGTCAGATATACAAAATGAGAGGATTTTAAGCACTGGTTTTTTGAGTTGAATTCAATTTGTGAATTTTTCTTAAACACGTGGGTGTGCTCTTAGGTTCCCAATTATTCCCGTGCATCTATCCAAGAAGATGACTTTGAATCCATCTTATGGTTGATGAAGTGAGCTTTTATTTTTCACCGTCGGTTTCAACATATATCATCATGAAAACCCAAGAAGGGGATGTCTAATCTCAGTCAACTTCATAATTATAAAAGACATAAATATGTTTAAATTACGATATCTTTTATATAAAAATATTAGTACCGTAATAATAGAATTGTTAGATTCATTAAAAAAATGAAAATTTCAATATAAATCATGAAGTTTTAGACTAAATCTTTAATTGGAAATAAAAATTTAGGCTCTGAAGAAGTTTGAATTTGAGTGTAAAGCACGACAGTAAAACTGTGTATGTATAGTTTATAAAATAAATTGGTTTATTAATTGAGCATTTGAAATCTGAATTTCTTTTCCAAGAAAAAGAAAAAGAAAATTTAAATTTTAGTATCTTAAATCAATTTCTCAATTACTCTTTAATTGAATTACACCTATGCAGTTAGTAGCTTGTAGGGTTAAAGATGAGAAATAAGTAACTTCTTTATTGACTCAAAACTTAATAAAAGGTTAATAAATATTTTTAAAAAAATCTAATACATAATACAAGAAATCCATGCATCTTGCATCTAAGAACTTAGCATTAATGGGAAAAATCCTTTTTTTTCTTATAAGAAACTCAACTTAAAACAAGACAATTCGTCCCAAAGGAAATTAAGAAGGCACTTCAGATGATATGCATGTAGGTAGCCTGATCAGGAGAATGTTCACTGAACCTACAACTAGATCTTGTAGTCGTGTTAATCTGTGTGCGTATTGTGTCTTTATTTTATTTTTTTTTTTAATATCAATAATATAAATATAAATAAAATATAAATTATTAAATTTATCAAAAATCTTAAATATAAATATTATTTAAATATTAAATATATTACATTACTTATATTTTGAATATTTTTATATTACGTAGAAAATTTCAAATCTACTTGTGACAAAGAACCGTACTTTCGAAATCCAATCCCCTGAATTGGTTAACCTTTTTAGCTGCCAACGTCAAAATACATGCAAATCTTTCTGCAGTAATAATTTGCACAGCGGAAAAGTCAAGATTTCACCACTTGCTTGTTGCATGTGAATCAAAGAGATGGTCATCGGGAAGCATTTCTAGTTTCCTACTTATATATATATATATATATATATATATATTTGCTAATGGAACATCTGGGAAAGGTAAAGTCATTTAGACTTACGATTTTTGTGATTCTTGTCTTTTTTTTTTTTAGTTTTTTTTTCTTAATTTAAGGTGATGTTCGATATTTTTTTATGTTAAAATTTTAATGAAATGTAATTTCTAAGAATGTGATTATTTAAAAAATAAGATTATATCATTTGATATACAAAAAAAGTATTGATTAAATCTTGAAAAAGTTGCATTAATATATTTGGTTTATTAAATACTTTATTGAAAATGTAGTGATAATTTTTGAAATTAACCTTGTAAAATAAGATGTAAATTTTATTATTTTAATATTTTTCAAAGATATTTATTATTAACAAACACTTTATTTAATCGATTTATTTCTAAATTAATAATTTATTTATTTTAAATAAAAATAACATAGTACATTTATCTCAAATTTAATATATGGTTAAATTAAATATTCATTTTAAATATTTAATAGGTATTTGAACTAGAATGTAATTTAATTAAAATTTAATTTGATAGCAATTAAAATTTCATAATTTTGTAATTAATAAAAATACTGGGTAAAAAAAATTGGCTACTGATTTTTAAAAATGAGAAAAAAAGGCAATTTTGTCTTAATTTTTTTTTTTAATTTCCAACTACAAGAAATTTACTTTCCCACATTTTTCATAAGAATAACATTCACATGATTGTGGAAAAATAATTCCTAAAGAAAAATAATATTCCTAAAAAAATGAACATTATATTACATATCAAACATGAGAATTTAATTAGAGAGAATCTAATAACTTTTCAAACCAAAAGCCCTTTAAAAGTAAGTCCAAAGCCCTATATTTTTTTTTTCCCCAAATGTACTCAACTTCAAGTCTTTTGGGAAGAATTTTATATATATAGCAAAATAAGATATTATACAAAAGTAAATGACTTTATCTTTTGGTTGCGTCTATTTACGATTTGATACCACAAAAACAATCAGTAAAGTTGAACAAGCAACGTACGTGAGATAGTTTGCAATGCAGGCTGATCAATATTACGATATGTTTAGTTCGCTAAAATAAAATAAAATTATAATGAAATAGTTATTATGTAAGAATAGAATAGAGCTGAAATGAAATAAAATAGTTATAGCAGTATTTTGGTTCAATAGAATGGAATACTATAAGATTCAAACCCTTAACAAAAAGAGAATTCGAATATTCTAGAGTAATTTTATATTTCGCATAAGGCCGGAATAGCCATTAAGTGGGGTAGGTATGGATAGCTATTCCAACCTTGAGCAAAAAAAGTCTGGAATTGACTATTCTACAAAATGAGCATTCAACGAATCAAACAATTCATGTCACTCTGACACACTAAATAAGGCCATAATAGAATAGCTATTATAGTAAATCAAACATGCTGTTAGCCTTATTTATGCAACCCCACAAAGTATGATGCGAGCTTTAACGGTTGAACCAGAATGAACGTTGAATTTATTTTTTATGTCTGAATGATTAACATAAATTTATTTTTGAACACGTTTTATTGTTTGGAGTTTAGATTTTTTTTATTTATTTATAACCATAGTAGAAAATGAACTAATTTTAAGATAAAATTTTATTCGTTTACACACGATTATGTAATCAAAGATGTTTCGGTCAAAATAAATAACTGCAGAATTTTTTACCAAAGGCTGTTGTGCACATCTCTGGATGCATACAATTAGACACATAAGTTGGGCTCAGCTGCCCAGCAATGGTGCCACTGACCACAACACTTTTCTTTTTGGATATAAAATACACCATTTACAAGCTCATAAGCCCTTCATCGTTATATCTAAAGGCTAATTCTTTCCGAGCCCATCATGGAGAAGCGGAATGGGCCAGTTTGACACCAAGTCAATAATATATCTAAAAGGTAATAAACTTGTTCGATAAATCCAATGACACTAAGTCAATAACGTATCTGTAACTATACCCGATAAATTAATTTAATTAATTTATATAATTACGATATCTAATAGGATTTAAATATAAGTATCTACGGATTTATTCCATTGACCCAACTATATATATATATATACATATATAATAAACACATAAAAAGATTTAGAGAGACTGGTTTGTGAACAGAGTGAGATAAGGGAGTGGAAATTTAGAAATAGAATTTAAAAGTAGATTTAAAGAAACACTCAATATTCGTTCATTTAAACGAAAAAAAAAAAAAAAACTCTTGTCAAATAAAGCAGCATAAAATTTCCATATTTCCATTATTACTATGAAACTTTTCGAGTACAACCAAACATCTATCAAAAGATGAAAGCAACTGGTGGTTTTAGAAACACAATCAGAATTTATTGATTGCTTTACAACAGACCAATGAGATAATCCCTTGCCATGCAGAGACCGATTGTGAATTTTGATGGAAATTTATGATTACGACATGGTTTTTTTTTTTTTTTCCCCTCTAAGAGGAAATGTGTTCCTATAACATAGATGAACGTTTCATCGCATGTCAAACATATAATATTGTTTATATTGTTTGAAAATAGGTCTGATGCAATTACGTGGTACTGTACGAACTTTGCCTTGATTGTTGTAACAAGAAATTAGAATAACTCATGGCTTAATCATGTTGGTTCATATTAAGAGATGATATTCATCAAATTTTAATTTAAATCTTGATATTTGTAATTTTTTTCTTCAATTCTAGCCTTTTAAAATGTCAGTTTTCCCGATCGGCTCCTCCAATGTGTATATTTTGTTTTTTTCACATGTTTTTTTGGTTATATGCAAAATCAAGCGGATACTCCCAACAGTTTCCCCTTCTTCTTAATCACATGGGACACACAATCTTGCAAATGGTACAAGTTCCATAATTATACTGGCTCTTGGCAATGAGTGACTTTATGTAGGCGAATATGTTCATTTACAACCCTCCCCCCCAAAACAGCTCTATTCATCAGCTTCAGCTTCGTGTTTCGGGGGTTAGGTATATATCCTTACTTGTTTCTTGTCTTTTCCCTTAATTAACTGATTATTATGTGCAATTACGTTTAATATTATCAGACTTTGCTACCTACGCGCCTTACACTTGCAGCCTAAACGACAGTTCACGCTGGTTCTTTTCCTTATCAAGCTCTTCTAACTAATAAGCTCACCTACACGGAAATGAAGACAAAATTAGCTAAAAATATTAGGGAAGACATTATAAGATACGGAAGGAAAAGAAAGTTTCCACCATTTAAATAAATCCATTTTATGCTTACTTACATATGTATATATATATATTTATGTACATGCATATATTGAAAGATCATTCATTCAAAGATTTATATCATTTTTAAGGGTATATTTTGTTTGATTCATATTGCTAGTCTGAGCTTTCCCTGGCGAAAATCTAATACTGGGATCGAGTCTGATTTTAAAAAATGAATGAGATTATACTCATATTCTATTCGAGTTTTTAATTTGTTCTATGCATATGACTCTATATCCTACTGTAAGTTCCTAGAAATTATTAAATTGCAGCGTTATAAGTTTATCCAGGCGCAACAAAATACAGTAAACATTGCCATGCATTAAAACAAAGGAAATAGAGATTAAAGAACTCATTTCAAAAGTTGAATTTACCTTGGTTATTAAAAAAAAAAAAGAATCAATTCCCAATTAATTCGTTTTTGTTACAAAGGAGAAGCTTACTTCTTTTGACTGGCACAAACACTTTTCCACTCTCATCTGCATCAATCCGCAAGAAAAAGGCATCACAAAGATTGGATTGCAAAAGAAAAAAGCATCCATAATCTCCTTTAACCTTACACAACATTCATCAAAAAGTTTTACGCTTTCCTTTACTCCAAATGGAAAACCTATACTCCCTATTAATATAGTGTTATTTCATATTATATCGGCTAAAGATAATCGATAGTTTTATATTTAAGTTAATTTTACGTTAAATACTTGACATTTTTATTCATTTTTTAATTTGTGACGCTATAAATTTCTATCTTTTTCGTCTATGCCTGACGTGATGCTTAACATTCCATATTATCCACGTTCGAAGACTCCCTTGCACTTGGTCACAATAATGAATTATTGTACCATCGAAAAAGAATTTGCAAAGGTTTGGATGACGAAGAAGAACTTTGACATTTTAGTAAATTTTTTTTTTCTTATTTTAATATTTGATGTTACTGGAAATTGACTATTATAACTAAGAGTTCAAGATTGCTGACAATCACATCTTTTACATGCTCATGGATGTGCATTTTTTTTTTAATCTTCGTTTTCAGGTCAAAATAGTGCAAACAGCTTGATTGCTTCATGCTATAGGTATACCATTTTTAAGTTATTTATAATAATATTATTTCTTGTTAACTTTCAATTGTCTTTTGTTTTCATAATAATTCTTTAAAAAAGTGTATTATAACTATATAGCAAAAACATAGTCCAAATAAAATCTTAATAAATTAAATCAAAAGTCAGCATATAAACATATAAAGATGTTAATTTAGTTACCTTTCAAACTTAAAAGGAAGTTGTTTATCTCTTGAAAAACAAATTTCATATATATATATATATATAATTATATGAAAATATAATATAAATATAATTTGAATATTATTAAGATACAAAAGAAACATTGTCTACATCTTTGATGATCTAATTAGATTTTATAACTTGAATTTAACAAAAAAATATAATACGAATATAATTTTTTTAATAAATATAATAAATATGACAGATACATTTAAATATAAATAATATAACAGATATTTTATTTATTTTTAAAATTTTAATATATTTAATTATTTATATTATTTTATATTTATAATAAATTAATAAAAA
>JAQSVH010000012.1:10329428-10343398 GCA_029448705.1 Adansonia digitata | reverse complement strand
GATATTTTATTTATTTTTAAAATTTTAATATATTTAATTATTTATATTATTTTATATTTATAATAAATTAATAAAAATATTAGACACAATATCAGTAGATAAATTTTCAATTATAATCCTAAGCAGATCTTTTTGATTTGACATTAGAATGTCTAATGTCGGCCTCACTTCTTAGTTAATGCCGATTATAAATAGTAAATAGTCAAAAGCAAAAAGGAAATAACTCGACGGTCAAGGAATGAAGAAAAGGGGAAAAAAAGGCATACTACCAAGAAGCTATGAAATTACATTTGATTGTCAATCACATTTAAGTCAATTTGCCAAAAACTCTCCAGGTGTCAGGTTGTTAGTTCTAATTCAAAATTTCATCCAACATTTTTAAAAATTAATAAAAATATTAAATTAAAAAAATTAGATAAAAAAATTAATTTAAAATGGATTGAATCTCGGAAAAAAATTTTAAGCCTAGCTTGAATAAGATTTTTTAATTATATAACATAATTATATTTATTTTATAATAATAATAATAATAATTTTATTTTACTATTTTTTATCAATTATGTTACTAATTGTTAATGTATTGAAATATTTTTATGATAAAAATCACACCATATATATATTTTTAAAAATACTAATAAAAAAACTTATTAAAAATATATTTAATTATTAAAATTTAAATTAAAAATATATTTTAAAAATAAAAAAATATAACATCAGTAGACGTGAATAATTTTATGTTATTTATTTATAAATATGACAAGTTTTGACAAAAAAAATTACTTATATTTTAAGTGAACTGAATTTAATAAAACTTATAATATGTTAATACCCTAAATGAATCGATCTCAACTCAAAATTAAATCAACGAATGATCATATCCAATTCACCAGCCTCGACAAGAGAACATGGCTCCAAGTTTTTGGTCACCTTGAATTAAAATTATTATCCAATAAAAACTGTTATCAACAAATTCATAAATATATATTTATCTTAATTTATGAACTCAATCATTTATATTTAAATTATTAATCTTATTGGAAATAAATATATATATATATACGAACTCTTAACACTCTTATTATAATCTCAGAAAACAGAGACACAAATTAAATTTTTATTACAAAATACTGTAATTATTTAATTATAATACCAAATTTGCATAATATTTTTAATTAATCCTATGTATTTAACTACTGTAGTAGGTAATTATAAACGGTACATTTGCTTAACGGAATCTATCCATCAACAGTTTGTCATTGTTACAAGTGAAATTTGTTTCTTCTTCAATCATGCACGGAGAAATTAACCACAGCAAGCTGGGGCACCAAAGGTCCGCACGCGCCATCACGTCATGGTCTTGTAACCGGCCACTGCATCCCCGTGATTAGAGCGTGTAGGTCAGAAATCTGGACTTTTAAATAGTACAATAACCGCACATGGCCTGCTTCCTAACTCTTTTAACTATAAAATCAACTCCCCAAAATAATAATAAGAATAATTAGAGTTCCTTCAAAAAAAAAAAATGTTGTTACACTCTTACTAAATATAGCTTTCCCCCTTTCTCTTCCTCTTCATCCAAACACAAAAAGCAAGAAAAAAGAAAACCAGTAAAGATCTCTTTGTTACTCGACATTTTAATTTATTCACATTTTGTTTCTTTTTGTTGGAAAAAGTTAATTTGGTGATTTATGTCTCGAGAGCCGAATTATGAGTTTCAGGAATGGTGGAACAAGCAGAGGGAGAGGAACCACGAGCCTTTCACCAATGATAGTAACAATCCTAATAACGGATTCCTGACCGTCGAGATCAGCAGTCCAAATCCTGATCGGACGGCCGAGAAAGATCGCGCCAGGAGCGCACGCCAGCTATCCTGGATTTGCCTCTTGAGATTCCAGCAGCTCGCTAGCTCCCTCGCGTGGATCACAAACGCCTCCATTCTCCTTCTCCGTACCGCCAACCGCCGAATCTCCTCTGCCAATTCCACCTCCGATTCCTCCGCTTCCAGGCTCTACCGTATCATAAAGTTCTTCCTGTTTCTCGTGCTTCTTTTGCTTTGTGTCGAGTTGCTTGCGTATTTCAAGGGATGGCATTTCAGTCCGCCGTCGGCCGCGTCGGCAGAGGCGGCGGTCGAGCTTGTGTACGCCAAATGGCTCGAAATCAGAGCCGATTACTTGGCGCCGCCACTGCAGAGCTTGGCGAATGTGTGTATAGTGCTCTTTTTGATTCAGTCGGTTGATCGTGTTGTGTTGGTGCTAGGATGTTTCTGGATTAAATTTAGGAGACTGAAACCGACGGCGGCTATGGAGTATCCACTGGGGAGAGTAGAAGGAGAGAATGTAGAGGATTATCCGATGGTGTTAGTGCAAATTCCTATGTGCAATGAGAGGGAGGTAAGCAGATGTAGGCTTCACAATCCCTAGCGAAAATTAAAATGTCATTTTTTTAGTTAATTTTCTTTTTGTAGATTTATGACTCAAGTTTACTAATTTTGTTCTATCCGGTTATGGATGTACTATTTAGATAAGGAAAGATTGAATAGTGAATCTTGAATCTTTGAATCTTTGACTTTGTTTGGTTGTATCAATTTTGGTTCTTACTAATGTTTTAGATCAGGGTTAAAAGTTAAAACCAAAAAAAAGAGGAAAAAAAAGAAAGCGTTGGCTTAGTTTTACTCTGAACCGTAATTATTTGCAGAGGTAGCATAGCCGGATCTAGCCAAGTGCTTTTTGTGTCCTTAGCCTTCTCCTTTGAGCAATGTGTAGTTACTAACTATTCTATACCTAATTAATCGAGATACTGAAATTGGACTTATTTTTGTTTTCCTTTCCCTTCCATTACTTGGAAATTGACCACAATAATTTGAACTTAAAAATAAATGATTCTTGTGTTGTAGGTTCCTAGTAAATATTTCCTAAAACTTTCACTTTGTGGTATGCAGGTTTACCAACAATCTATTGCGGCAGTTTGTATTATGGACTGGCCAAAGGAGAGAATGCTGGTGCAGGTTTTGGATGATTCTGATGAATTAGATGTTCAGCTCCTTATCAAGGCAGAAGTACAGAAATGGCATCAAAGGGGTGTGCCAATATTATATAGACATCGTCTTATTCGTAGTGGCTACAAGGCAGGAAACCTGAAATCTGCAATGAGCTGTGAATATGTAAAAAATTATGAGTTTGTTGCAATTTTTGACGCAGATTTTCAGCCAGCACCAGATTTCTTGAAGAAAACCATTCCTTATTTCAAGGTATCGCATCTGTTAAGTAACTCTATACGTTTAAGAAGGTTTGACAGTAACATGCAGAGATATGGTATAATTGAAATTTTATAATTTGACCATGTAAATTTGCCTCTTCCTTTTTTTTTTTTTTTGGGTATGTGTTTATGAGAATGTTCGTCTTCTTGTGCTTCTAGCAATCTCCTTTGAGCTTAATCTTGGTGTGCTGTGCTAAATATCCTTTATTATAATTGTTGTCATTGGTTTGAGATAAAGCTAAGCCAAACAAGATCATGGTTTTTGCCTAGAAATGAGTAGTTACAATGGGTTCTCAGGAAAAGAAACACCATAGTGATTAAAAGCTAACAATTTGGCAGTTCAGCGGTTTAAAGTTTTAAGCAATGCTCACTTTGTGACCAATGTGGTCTTTGTTTGCAATCTGGTTATGTAGATAAATCTTGTTGGCATATAACTGCAATTCTAATCCAAGCAAAATTATTCTTCAATGTTAATATATATTTGAGTGACTTTTGGCACATATGATGTTGACCTTCAATGAATATCAAACCCATGGTTATCCATGTATAAGTATTTGTTTCCTTCTTTGCATTAAAACTCTAAGGACCCTGACTAAGATGACAATGTGGATGCTAATAGAGATCAAACAGGTTTTTTTATCTTGCATTTTCACTTTTTCCTTGGTCCAGTTTAACTTTTATATCGATCCGCACTTCTTGGGACAAATATGAAAAGATGAATTTTATTATCTATTGCTGCTACTTTTGCATTTTAGTAACACATTTGGCCTTTTAAATGCTTAACATTCCTTAGCTGGTAAAGTATGCAGTCATAGTAATAGTAATATATCAGTTATCAATTAACTGTATCTTTTTGGAGACAAGGAATTTCACTGCTTGCCCCGAAAATAAGCAAATTGGATGATGCAACTCCATTACTAGTTAAGGATTTCTAAATTTGCCAGGATGCTGCTTGATTTCTCTATAAAAGACATATTTCCTTTATATTTTTCCATATGAATTTGTTAATTTACCTATCATTTCTTCTGATCTGCATTTGTTTCTGTCTTTTTTCTAGGGAAATGATGACTTAGCATTGGTCCAAACAAGGTGGGCATTTGTAAATAAGGATGAGAACCTGCTTACAAGATTGCAGAACATAAATTTATCATTCCACTTTGAGGTTGAACAGCAGGTCAATGGTGTGTTTATCAACTTCTTTGGTTTCAATGGAACTGCTGGTGTGTGGAGAATTAAGGCCCTTGAGGACTGTGGTGGATGGTTGGAACGAACAACTGTCGAGGACATGGATATCGCTGTTCGTGCTCACCTTTGTGGATGGAAGTTTGTATATCTGAATGATGTTAAGGTGTGTGAGATGTTATCATATACAAATTTACTTCCCACTTGAGAAAGAAAGGTTTGCTAACCTCTATCTGTCTGCAGTGCTTTTGTGAACTTCCCGAGTCCTATGAGGCATACAAGAAACAGCAGCACCGCTGGCATTCAGGTCCCATGCAGTTGTTCCGCTTGTGCTTTGTTGACATACTTCGCTCAAAGGTATGGAAGTTTATTAAAACTATTATATTACACATTTGTGATTTTCTTAAAAATTGAATCTAACATGCATAAAGAAATTATATCCCCTAAGATTCATCTTACAAACGTTATTTCTTAAAATTTTTGTTAGTTTCCTCTTTTTTGTGGACAATACAACCATTGTGCTCTATAAGAAAAAAAAAATTGGAGCAAAATCCCATATATCTTAACATATATATAACACCCCGGTCAACCTGTCCACTTTTGAAATGGTAAAAGCCCATTGGCAGAGTCCCTGTCCTATAATAAAAGTAAGTATTTGAGTCCCTATACTATTAAAGTTGATATTTGAATCCCTGTACTTTGAAAATTGTAGCAAATAAGGAAAAATGATTAATGGTATTAAAAAAACCGTTTATGTACTAATAAAATGCTGAGATGTCATTTGATGTGAATTTTAAATTTTATACAAAAAATGACCCAAACTCGACCTGTAACCCAATATTATTTTTGTATAAAATTTAAAAGTCTACAGCGCAAGACACGCCAATATTTTATCAACATTTAAATGGTATTTTTTTACACCATCAGCTTTTTTTCCTTGTTTGCTGCAATTTTCAAAGGATTGAAAGACTAAATTTAATAATACAGGGACTAAAATGCTTCCTCCACTATAGTATAGGGACTATCAGTATACTTCTAACCTTCCAAAATCTGCGTGCAAACATTCTGTACCCTTTTGAAACGTATAATTTTCTATGGTATCTCGCATTCATACTTTAAGGTTTTAATGCTGTATTCTTGATCCTTATGTGGGAAGGTGACTGCTGTCATCTTTAACATTCAACATTTCTTTTTCTTATCTTGTTTTTGCGAAGAGTTGTAAACCTTATTATATTTTAATGATTGGTCCAATCATCTTCTCCAAAGGTTGTTTTTCATTGGTTGACTCTATATTTCAAAGCCTCTTTTTTTTTTACTTGATCATTAAAAACTTGTTTAATTTTTCTTTATATTTTTTTCATCACTAAATGTATATTGTTTTGTCTGTACTAATATATTCCTGATGCCACCAATTCACATACTCTTCCCTGATTGGCATCTAAATTTTAGTATCTGAAAATAAATTCAAATACATAATGCGGATTGAAAGTGGGACTGGGTGTTAGAATTTGTTGAAACTCCACTTTGTTTCTTTCTTATTTAATACCTTAGCTCCGTGTAACAATATGCTACTGCTAAAATGGAAGGATTGAAAGCTTAGATCAAAACATTATATACAGACATGAAATACCTAAATAAGAATTCTAGAACAGAAAACAAATTGATTTTCTAAATATATGTTGCGAGAAAAACATTAATTAAGGTTCACCTTTGTCTTCTTTGCTCTTCATCCCAGATGAGTGACACCAGCACAGCATGAGGGATCTCCTTGCTTTCATTTGTTACTATGCTAATCCTTATCAACATATCTTTATTTATCTTATTATTTCTTAATTCTTAACTGTTAGGGATTTAATGGGGGGAATCAGTGAATTGGGTAGTCACCAAACTCAAATGCTTTTCACAACCAGGATCTTGGATGACCGAAACTTTAGTGGGAGATGACTGAAGCTTTAGTGGGAATGAAGGGTCGATTTGACTTAGAAATCATGCATGCCTTCTTTCGAAATTCAAAATGGAATTTTCATAAAAATGAATAACAATGTATGAAGGTAGACACAAACCAACATCGGCAGGTAGTTTGTGATTACATCAATCAATAATCCAAGCTTTAACCTGTGGGGTTACTCGTGATGTGGGTTGTTGAACTGCTTTTGGAAAAGGAAAACGAAGACCAGCAGTCTAAGCTTTAACCTTAGCTGAATCTTAAACAGGATCAGATCTGAATGTTTGAACATATCTCACACAGACTTATGTGTTAAATAAAGAACTTTTTTTTTTATTGCGGAAAGGGAGACTTGCTCAGATCTTTGAATATGGGGAATACTTTAACCCATCATTGAGCCAAATGCTCAAGTGTAAGAATGAAAACTTCTAATCAAATTTGTTGCAGTATGTTTTCATTTATGGTGAAACTTTCCTGGCATCATTTAGTTATGGAGTTCTGTTACCTGTTATATGAATATAAAGGTTTAAAATTTATTTTTTGCAATTTATCACATTTTCTTGCCACATTTCAGGTAAGTATGGCCAAGAAAGCGAATTTGATTTTTCTGTTCTTTCTCCTGCGGAAGCTTATTCTGCCATTCTACTCGTTCACCCTGTTTTGCATCATTCTCCCATTGACCATATTCCTGCCAGAAGCTCAGCTATCAGCCTGGGTAGTTTGCTATGTTCCAGGAATTATGTCTGTGTTGAATATCCTTCCAGCACCGCGATCATTCCCTTTCATAGTCCCATATCTTCTATTTGAGAACACCATGTCAGTGACAAAGTTCAATGCCATGATATCAGGACTGTTTCGGTTTGGAAGTTCTTATGAGTGGATAGTTACGAAAAAGTTGGGGAGATCATCAGAGGCCGATCTTGTTGCCTATGAGAAAGAATCAGATACTATAGTTGAAACCACTAGTCTCCTCAGGTCCTCCTCAGAATCTGGCCTTGAAGAGCTTAGCAAATTAGAAGTAACCAAGAAGACTATGAAAACCAAAAGAAATCGTCTGTATCGGAAGGAACTTGCCCTTGCTTTTATCCTGTTGACTGCCTCCGTGAGAAGCTTGTTGTCAGCCCAAGGAATTCACTTCTACTTCCTATTATTTCAAGGGATCAGTTTCCTTGTGGTTGGTCTTGATTTGATCGGAGAACAGGTGAGTTGACCGTCAGACACTATAGTTGCCATCTAGAGTTCATTGCTTTTCCGAGAGTTTCCTTGAAATGCAGGTAACATTGACCCAGCAGCTTTTAATCAAATTGCCTGTTGGATTAATAGTCACCAAAGGATCAATAACAGCAATGTTGCTGTTACTGGTTCTGGACTGAAGCAGTTCATTGGTCAACACTGTTTCTGGCCTATTTATAAACTTAAATGAACATACCTACTACCACAACAGTTTTTTTTGGTTGCCTGCATGCCAAGCCATATGCCATTGGTTAAAAATATAAAGTTGTACCAAAACACAGGTTTTTGAACATTAGAAAAGTAGGAGGATGATGGAATTATTTATTTTGTGTAAAATTCAGTGTAGACTTTACTAGACATGCTTGCCAAATTCCCAATTGCCATGATTACAAAGTGAGAAGCGAGGCAGGCAAGGCAAGGCAAAGCCTCAATTGGCGTGTCATTCTTTTTTTTTTTTTTTTGGAATTTTTTTAGACAGATTGATTGGTGTACTACTAGTACGATTATGTCAGTTTTGAGATTTTAATCGATGTTAGTTTCAATCATTTCTAATGAATCAAAATTTAGCGTTTCTCTATTCACCCAAAAAGGTGGTTGCTCCTCTGTATTTACCATTGTCATCACATACAACGACACGACATATCCTACTCAACTGACAGCTTACACTTAACACGGTTCCAGCGCCAATGTTTGAAGAATGCCATGGGATGGGAGCTACCTGTTGGAAGTAATAAGTGTCCCTAATTCTTCTTTAGAATTAGAATACCTTTAATCTTTTATGTTAGTAAATAGTTCTAACAATGCCTCACAAGTCACAACCCTAATTTCTTATGTGGTCTAAAACACCGGCTTTTAAAGTAGAATACAACAATTGTAAATTTACAAGTAATAGAATAAGACGAGTACTATTAAAACTAAAAAAGAAAAGGAAGGAAAAAGCAACAGAAGTAGGAGATTACTAGCAGAGAAGAGATGGATATTAGGTTCGGCTTGTGTTATGAGCAGTAGTATGGCAGTGAAAGACATTGGTTATTCATCCAATTTCTCTCTTTTCATATATCGCGGTGGCCAATGGGATAGGAATAATAATTAAGGGAAAATTAAATGAGGCAAGTGGTTTATCATTATCTTCTGAAGGAATGCATATAAAGTTATAAACAAACGGCAATTTTCTTTTTTTGAAAAACCATGTATTTCATGCGGGTTTAAACAGCAATAAATTATAAGTTTATTACGTACTCCTGAAAGTATATTTAAAAAGCTAATCAATTATAATAAAATGAAAATTAGATTTGTCCAGGGATTTGATAATCCTTCCATATTCAAAGGTATTTTTTATATTTGAGAGTTGTTTGTACATAAGTATTGAGTTCAAATTGGAACTTAAACACCCAAAAAAAAAAAAAAGGGACGTGCTTAAAAGGATGAACCTTAGTCCGAGACAATTTGTTACCACGCTTAACCCAAACAGTTCTATTAGTAATAATATTTTTGTTTTTTAACAATGATCGAAATCTTCTTAAAAAGGGATAAGTCTGTTTGAAAGATTAATCTCTTTTTAAAAGGGATCAGTCCTATGTATAAACTTTTGTAAATCCGAACAATATTTTACTTAGACCAAACTTGAATAAAATTTTCTATTTATATTTCTAATAGAAACCGAATCTAAAGAACAGTAACACCTTGAGATAAGGCCTGCCATGAACAGGTCTGATCAAAGCCTGGTCCGATCAACGGCTCTAGCCTTTAGGTTACCTTAGGCCTACTGGCGCCAGGGAATTAGCAACTACCAGCCCTTCGCCCACACTTTTCGGCAAAACCATTTTTAACTGTAGAATGATTTATCCTCTTCCACATATTCTATATATATATTTTTTGGGGCCAATTACTAGTTACTACTCTATTCACTTATATTAGTAATGATCATGCCTCAAAGCTAATCTTTCACTTTCTAGTCAAAACAAAATAACCTATATTTTGTTTTATTTCCTGTCCTCTATAATACTTTTTTTTCCACTTTTCTCACTCAGGGAAAAAAAAAAAAAATTCTCCTCCCCACATAAACATGCAACCAAATTCAATCCATCTGACAATAATTTTTTATTAAAAGAACAGCACAATTAAACAAAGACTTAAAAAGCCTAAAATGTTCATGTTAAAAATGTACCATATCTGGATATTAGGCAAATAAAGGAACAAAATTTAAAAGGAAATAAATCACATTGGTAAGATAGTAGGCCATGACATGAAATACTGCATCTAAGCAGCAGCTCCAGCACCCTTGCCCTTCTTCCTCTGGATTTTCTTCATATAGAACTCTAGCTCTTTACCCTCCAATATGTATCTAATAATGTACAATTTGAATAAGATGATAAATATAGACATATCTGCATTAAAATGATAGAAATAACAAAGAGCATAACATCCCCCCCTCCCAACTTACCCATCAGCTCTGCCACACTGACCAGGCCGGGAAGAAATGCATGCCAACAACCTACCAGCACCAAATTGTTCTTCTATGTGTGCATCGAGTTTACGATCTTTCTGGCGCTTGTCAAGCTTCCTTTGCACATGATTACTCTTTTTAGTTTCCTCGGTAGCACCTTCTCCTTCCTATTAAGTTTTATGAAGCAGAAACAATAATGATACACCAAAGCCAACATAATAATTAGATTGTCTGAATGTGATTAGTACACAACCATGCACACTGAAGATGGGACATCAACTGTCACCATACTCTATTAAAACATCAATTGTCTTTCTATATCAATTTTGCAAAAGGTATGGATAGATCGGAGAATGATTTCTTTGGATTAATGAATGCAAAGATAATCCTTTTGCAAATTGCATGCACTTTACAAAGCCAAGCTAAGAGCCAAACAAATATCTCTAGAAAGAATTAAAAGATCGATATTAAAACAATCTCATGCAGGGTTTTATCAAGTTCGAATGTGACTGCAGCCAAAAAATTTTGGGAAGAAAAATAAATCATTAAAAAGCCTTTCTACCTCGGTAGCTTCCTTCTTAGCTGCTGTCTTCTTCTTCCTCCCAATGTCAACACCATAGTGTTGCAGGTACCATTGCTTAAAGGGAGCAGCATCCACTTGAACAATAGCACTCTTTACAAGGGTCTGTGTCCTGACAAGCTCATTGTTTGAGGCGTTATATACCACATCAAGAATACGGGTCTTGCGGGTGACAGCCTCACTACCCCATGAGTAGTTGCCTGTATCCAATCTCAGTGCTCTCCACTTTACATTGCCTCCTCTAACACGGATTCTCCTTACAGTCTTGTTGCTTGACAGCTTAGTATTTGCAGGCTGACGACCAAGTTCATACCTTTCAAAAGCGTCCAAAGGCATGAGATTACAAACTTGAATAAAAGCAAACCAACAATCTATAAACAGAACAAGACTATTCCCAAAAGAATTCAACCCTAGTGCACTACCCAAGAAACTTAAACGACAGACATCTTGGTTCTCAGATCATCAACACAAAAGAGTTCAAACATAAAACCCTCCATGATAACCATAGAAACATCCAAGACAAGCACATCAACACTCCATTCCATGTACAAACATCCAAGACAAGGACATCAACACTCCATTCCACGTATAAACATATACCTGTATCGGACTAAGAGTCCAACTAAATTGTTGATGGCTCGTCTTGGTGGGTTTTAAATCCACATAGCATGACAAAACATAAAATGCCATTTAACAACCCAAAAGGGGAGAGGTCTTAGGTTCAAATCTTACACAGCAAAACGAATCACATTTGCTAAGGAAGGCTTGAAATTAACGCCTATCCTATTGCACCTAACCCTTATGAAAGGGCAAGCAACCATGCCTAGCACTATCATTTAGAAATAAATCTCACAAGTTTGCCTCTACAACCCACACGTGAAAATGCTCTTTATACTTGCTGGTAAAGAACTGAAATTAAAATCTTCCATTCCATATTTCTTCTCCATACCCAAGATCAAGAGCTTTTGAACAGCCCCATTCCCCAAAACTAAAGTAAATCAATTTGTTTAGCATTCAACATGCCTAAGAAAGATTAAATATTCCATCCATCTTATCTTATTTAGAAAAAAGTTTAAGAAAAGGGTATTCCAATCGTAATAGCAGATTTACTTAAAAAAATTAAAAAAAAAAAGAGTGAACAAATCAAGCAAGAAAACAAACGGAAATGTTAAAAAAAATGGTGTAAAGGCGACTGGGAAATTACTTTCGCTTCTTCCTCCAAGCCTTCTTCTTGCCACCAGTGGCACGCCTCTTGTGCATGGAATCCCTGGAAATACCTGAGGCAAAGATACAAAAAATCACATTTTTAAGAGATAATAGTAAGAGAAGAAAATAAAAGAAAAGAGAGAATCAAGCTACAAAGTTTTTAGTATTTGGAAGTTAAGAAAATGGAGGAGGTTAAAGATCTAAGTGAGTAGTTTACCCATGTTGGCTGAGCGGCGCGAGGAACAGACTCAGTTACTCTCTTTCATTTCCCG
The DNA here is from genome assembly GCA_029448705.1 of Adansonia digitata. Lineage (NCBI taxonomy): Eukaryota > Viridiplantae > Streptophyta > Magnoliopsida > Malvales > Malvaceae > Adansonia > Adansonia digitata. The sequence continues at coordinate 10,331,279 of JAQSVH010000012.1, read as the reverse complement.
CTCACAGCCACTGCACAACCTCAAACCCTACCTTTGTCCGATTTATATATGTGCCGTCCAGTTTATATTTTTTATATTTAATGTAAATGAGTATAATTTTATAACTTATTTATTAAAATTGAGTTAAATTATTACTTAATTTTGTATTTATTTACGTAAACGAAAAAAAATTTAAATAAAAAATCTTTTTATAGAATTAATGAAAATAAATATTTATAATTAATTATACTTTTAAAAATAATTTAATTTATAATATAAATTATAAAAAAAGAAATAAGAGAAAAAGAAACATGTGTGAACAGATAATAACACGTGTCATCAATTAACGGATAATATGGAAATGACCAATTTATTATAATAAAATTAAATTATTACATTTTGAAATTTAAACACTATATATTCAAAGTTTGGGGATTAAAAATGTCATTTATTTTTCTACTACGTAGAATTTAATAGGTTATATATGTAACCGTACGTTTAATACACACTTATTATTGTTACTCTATAAATAAAAATATATATATTCACGTGCATAACAAGGCAAAAATAAATACTAATTGTAACTTTAATAATTGTGATTAAAAGAGATTAAGACAGTACAGACCTTTTGTGCAGAAATTATTCTTTATTGGCCTTTGTTAATTCTTAAATTTGTTTAATTATACACATTGATTTCTTTGTTAATACATTAAACATAAGCTTAAGTTAGCTTATGAAATTCTACCATATTTTTAAAAGCTGAAAAAACTACCAGTCCTAAAACTTTTTCTTAGAATTGGCAATCTTTTAACACCTCTAGATTTACTCCCAAATCCTGCCGATGGCAACCCCTATACTCCCAACACATGTCCAAGTTCCTCCTAAAAAACCCACTTTCACACTTGTTTAGCTGAATATATACACCGCACGTCAGTGCCCTCATCGCATTATATATAAATATATATATATATATATATATGTCGAGCACAGAAGCAATCGAAACGCTCGGGCAGTGTCCCTCGTATTGGAAATAATACACCATTAAACATAATATATATATATATATTTTAAGTCAACAAACCCAATAAGACAACAGATGAACACATTATAAGCTCAATTTCAGTGTGTGCCAAAAGATAAGTAGTCCTACAAGTAGTTAAAAAACCATAAAAACTAGGCATCAATTGGGTATATTATTGAATTGCTTCAATTTCCACCTATTCCTTGCTATCTATGCCCATTGTTTCGGGTTCCCTTTCGGCTGACTTCTGCCCAATCAAAGAGAAAAAAGTCATTCATCACTTCCACTACGCAACAATTACAAAAACCAATCCTAGCTAGTCCCTTGTACGGGCAATTGAACACTTACACTGGAATCAACAGACTCCATTTTAGTCATCTTGGCAAACATGTTGCCATAGAATTTGGCTTCCTTCTTATTGTACTCCTTAATCTTCTCTTTCAAAACTTTGTATTCGAGCTTAACCTCTCTGATGCCAGACAATAATAAAAACATTGTTATAGATGACATTGAACAATGGGACAGGGAAAAAAAAAACATTTTCTTTTAACAGCTAAGCAAGCCTATTAAGGCATATTACCTATTATTAGGATCAAGCTCAAGCGCCTTCTTGATATCAAACTCCGCCAAATCCAAATCTGCCAGACGGATGTATGCTTGAGCCCTTCTATACAGGGCTTTCACATTTGCACTTTCTAATTCTAAAACCTGCATGCGCATTACATGTAACAATTAATATTGCTACGTGATCTAGCTAAATGTTATAATTGCAATTACAAGGATTATTTAAACCTTGGTGCACAACTTCTCAGCTTGCTTGTAATCCTTCAATTTCAATTTGCAAGCAGCAT
>JAQSVH010000012.1:10244708-10255491 GCA_029448705.1 Adansonia digitata | reverse complement strand
TTTTTTTAAGCATCATATATTTTATATAAAATTTTTAATTAAATTAATGTTACGGATTAAGTAATTCACTTAAAAATTTAACAAAAAAATTAATCAACACGTGTAATTAAGAAATTTTTTTTTACAATTTTTTTGTCATTTTTTAAAATTTTTTTATTTCCAAAATAAATGTGTCATAACGTAGAAATATAAGATATAATTATTTTTATAGCCAAATTTTTGTGCATTTATGTAAACAAGGGGGACCAAAGCTCCATGATAGAAAAGACTAAAGTTGGCTACATGGCCATAATGTTGATCACTGATTAGACGTTATTGAAATAAACTTGCTAGCTACCTGCTGCCTTGTCTTAAAGTTTCTGCTTTTCAATTCTTAAGAAATAAAAAGAAGATGAAAACCCTATACCATATTATTGGTTTACTTAGACGATAGAAGGCTGTGCGAAGTGCATCACCATGAATCACTTCAGATGTCATATTGATCATAATTTTTTTTTAAAAAAAGAAAGCATTTGATCAAATCAAGAGCAAAATAAATGTAGGGAAAATGAAAATAAATGGTGGAAAATTAATTAAAGAAAACCTTGAATCTAAACTTTTCTTAATTCTTTTTTTATTAAAAAATTAAAACACGAGATAAAAAATTAAAAATATTAAAATTTAAATCTTAAATTTATTAAATATTATATTTAAAGAGTGCCGTATATATCAATTAAATAAAACTTCAAGTTATGTGTTTTTTTTCCTCTTTGTTGAAGCTAAAAAAAAAAACATTTGCATGGGATGCAAGGGGTGGCAAAAGTCAATGGTATGGACCTTGAATAATACTTTATTTTTAGTTGCTGTTTAAGTGGCAATAAATCGGAATAATTTCAACTTGTTAAAGATAGGACAGCCTCTATTTATTAATGCATCTTTTTCTTCTGTTAGATAAAGCAATATTGCTTGTTAGCAGTAAATCCAAGATCACACTGTTATGACCAAATATGTCAACAAATTGAGGTAAGCTCTCAACCCATCTCACTGGCATTGTTTTGTATCGGGGTTTTTTTCTTTTCTTTTCTTTAGTTTTTTTTTAAGATTTTCTGTTTGTAGTTTAACTATCAATATGAATTATTATGTGCGTATAAAAGGTAGAAATTTCAACAACATTTCAAAGGTCTGTAAATATTAAATAATGGGCATTATAGCAACTTTTTAATGATCATTATTGATTGAAAAAATTCAAGAAACACATGCATTTAATATGCATTCAAATAGTTTTTTTTTTTTTATAATCTTATTCAACCTTTGAATAGATCTAATTGGATGCACAAAAAGATTAAGTTGTATATATATATATATATATATATAAGAGTCTTTGCATGTTGTGACATTATCACGTGAGACATTTCTTCCATGTCGGTCGTTCTATAACTATAATTAGCCAATTTATTTATCATATATTTGTCCTATATCTATATAGTTGAATGCATATATAGCCGGATATCAAATCAATATTATTGGTGTCAAATATATGATTATGAAATTATGGATACATATGGATGGACTAATATATGAACTAAATGTTTAGTTAACATAAATGGGATTCTAACATAATGATTCCCCTGTTTGGGAAAAAAAGAATAAAAGTAGATGTCAATAACTTTAAAACTACAGATTAAGAGAGGAGAAAATTGTAGAAAACGCTGATATCATGACAATTTTTAACCATTTTTAGTAAATTTAGTTTGCACTTCACAACGACTTTTTCCTAATGAATATGATAGGAATTTACAACAATAATAAAAATATATTCAAGACGCAATAACAAAGAGTTATAAATTTATAATTAGTTTTAATAACTATATATATATATATATATATACACACACACACATTATGGGTGTTAAAAGTCTTTTTCTTTTGTTGGTTCTACTGGTACATATATATGGATCTAAGTCAGTAAATCACATGGTAGGAAAAATAGAGAGTCAGCAAGTTTCGTTTTTACTTCACCATCTATCAATTTTATGCTTTTTTTTTCCCACCTTTTGCTTACAACCAGTGAATAAAATATCCAATTTCCACCTAGAAGTGGAAAGGCAATTTTTCAATCTAAATAGAATTTGTATAAGGAATCACTTTCAAAAGCATATAATAATGTCTTTCAATCTCATATACATTTATATATGTACTTATATTCTTTTCCCACTTATTGTATGGTCATGATCATCAGTTGGATGACCAAATTGATTAATGTTAACTCCCATGAAAAAAAAAAAAACTCCACAAAGTCGATATCCATATTTTTTCTTAGCTATTTTTTCGAAATAACATTCAATAGAAGCTGTATTCAAATTTTAAAATATATTACTTCTTTTTTTTTTTATTTCTAAATTAGAATCTCTTTTCTAAAAGTACCCTTAAACTTCATGAGAAAATATGTTTATTGCTCTTTCAAGACTTTGATGCATGCAAAATTTTAGTTGGTGAAATGACTTCTCCACTCCACTCATCCCCCCCCCGCCTCTTTTTTTTTTAAGTCTATTTATTGTCTCATCACATTTTTTTTTCTCCTTTTTCCTTTTACAGGTGCCATACTTTTCTTTTCCAATTAATGTTTATAGGAAAGCAAAAATAAATAAATAAATAAAATCATGTTTTTGAATGCATGTAATAATAAAAAAAAAATTGATATGATTTACTTTACAACATGTAACCTACAGTAAGACCAAGTTGTAGGGTCACACCCTGCATCAAATTAGTAATGGGTGACATCAATGATTTTCATCAGTTTTTTCCCCCCATTTTAAGCCCAGCTGAGGGTTAGGGAGGACCAACTGCGGGTTGTCAGCTCAGCCTTTCATGAGCTTGAACAAAGCTAGTGGAAATTAACAAAGTTGATTCAAAGATCATTTTCAATGCATTTGGCTTCTAATGTAGCTAAACTATTGCTAATTGTAGGGTTTAGGGTTTCTTTTGCTGCTAAATGTTTTTGGCAAAAAGCCACTTAGCTATGGCTAATTACAGGTCCCATACAAAATAGGACATGTTTGACAAATTGATAATGAAGATCAGATCTAAACGACTTATAAGTTATTCAAGAACAAGGGCAAAGAACATAAAATAAAGCATTTAAAAAGATTGGAGTCATGGCTTAATAATGCAAGTATAATTTTAAAGAAAATATTATTATTTTTTTAGGTGACGTAGAATCTGTGTCCTTTTAGCAATTATCAAACGAATATAATTTGGTCAATTAATGCATATCTTTTAGGGCAGATGCCTATGCTTAAAACTTTACTTTCATGTCAGATTAAGGAAAATATATTCTTTGGCTCAGAAAAAAAAAAAAAACTTTACTTTCGGCCACCCCAAACAGTTCTAATTTGAAGAACAAATATAAGGTATAAAAATAAAGGGACATGGTAGCTTGGTAGGCATGGTTTCGATTCCTTCCACTTTTAAGACTTTAGCTGAGGTGCAGTCACCTCAACCATTTAATTAATTAGGCTCCCAAATCCCAAAATTGCTATATAATAATGCCTTCAAAATTTGGAGGATAGCAGTCAAATAATCATTTTTCTAAGCTCCCAAAGGTGTTTTTGTTCTTTTCTTTCCTTAAATTTCTGGGTGCATGGGCCAAGTGCATGATCTCCGGGCTCATATATATATATATATATATATATATATATAAAGCTAGTCAAATTTGCAGCAGAAAGGAAAAGCACTATGATATTGCGACTTTCACTTTGGATAAGTTTACTTTCCATTGATTTCCCATGCAAATTCAATATTATAAAATGTGACAAAGTTAGAACACCACAGATATATATGTATATATATACAGACACAATGATACTACCCCTTTTCATTTATCCATGTTCTACATTTATGACACTTTTTTAAACAGAGATACGAGGAATATAACCTTCCAAGAATTCATTAAATATGTGAAAAAAAAACTAAAAAAAAGTTGAATGTACATTATACACATATCCGTATTCAATACTCGTACCAAATTTGATTAATATAGCGTGTGTGTATATATATATACCTCCAAAATTTGTGGTTGAGATGCACTAGTTTAGCTAGTAATGAGTAATTGAAATGGTCTAAAAATTTTATCCTTCCTCATCTTTGGCAGCCTTTGTCTTCTAAAGAATATGTATGCAGCCTTCTGCAACAATGAATTGCAGTAAGTTTGAAAGCTCTATAATGTAACATGGCACTTTATCAAAAGTGAATAAAAATTTGAAAAGCTATCATGTGATTCATGTCAAAGAAACAAACAAAAGGGTGAAAAGGGTTGCTGCCTAATGCATGTGTGTTTTCAAACTGTAGATTTCAAATTGACCCATTTTCAGGCATCAAATGTGCAGCTAAGTGAGCCTAGCTAGCTGGAATTCACTTTATTTTTTTTTCTTCTAGAGAGACGTAAGTATAAAGAAATCCAAATTAAAGGCGCCATGGATGTAAAAGTAAAGAAGATTTGAGTGACAAAAGTTGGATTTATAAAGATAATCATACGCAAGACAATCCACATATACGTATAGTTTTTATGGAAAAGAGTGAGGGAAAAAAAAAACTTATTAGTCTAAAATCATGTAAAAGTTAAAGTTGTTTATAATTTAGAAGATAAGCCATTTTCGTACCACGCCGCAAATGCATGCTTTATAAATATATATAGACACACACACACATTTGATGTATGATTGATGGCAAATGATGCTCTTGACTTCTCTGATGATTGATAGCAATTAAATCGATGTTTGTAGCCTTTAAAGCAAATTCCATTCATGTCTTAGCAAGCAAATATCAGACGGCAAGCCTTAATTTATTTATTTTTTCCAACTACAAGCATATCAGATAAAAAGTTATGGCTGATTTTGTTTAACAAGAAAATATTTTCTTGGTTAAGATTTGATTGTGCCGTGAAATGTTGCAAAACAATACAATTAGTTTACATTAATTATTGGAGCTATATATATATAGCTTTTCCAACCATCTTTTTTGGGTTTTGTTCAGAATCTTTCATTATATTTTCAACCCAGAGTGTGAATCTGCTATGTACTTGCTACTGTATGCCATGCTACTCTCTGCAAAGTCGATTGATTGAAATATCCAACAATCACTAAAAACTTTGCCTGATAAATTAAGTTAATTAATACCCAAAACCTTGTTAACCAATAGATATATATATATATATATTATAGCCAGAGAGACTGACACTTGATATAGCTTGTGTGGAGATTACCATTCAAGTTGTAAAATATTATCCATTTTGACTTGAAAATTTTATGATTTGATCCCACGAAAGATAAATGGATTTAAGTCTTTATATACATATATGATAAGGAATTATTAGAATCTTCTGGTATAAGGGTGAGTGTCACTACTTTAAAAATTATTGCACATGCAACTCTGCAAAGATGACAAAGTAACAATACAGGAAACGTAATTTCTGAAACCAAGGGACAAGAAGGCCTTACTATTTTCGTTGTGAAATGATTCACAATAATTCAAACAATTGGGTCCTTCTAAAGAAAATTGAGAAAATTTTGAAGAAAATAAGGTACCGTTTTGCCCGTTCCGTAACAATGACTTCTTTTTTTAACCTTTTAAAAGGCTTTTGTCTTTTTTTCCCCCCAAGGATACTGCTGCAAAATAGAAGTGATGCCATGCTACAATGTTTTTCTCCAAGTTCTTGTCTATTGTTTTGGATTTCTTGAAAAGCAAAGTAGAATTATTATATATATTTTAAGAAATATCACTGATGAAGAGAGGCTTATTTTGTAATTCTAGACGTGGGAAGATTACTTCGAATTTGACATGAGGTTAGAAATCATGAAGAAACCTGTTTAGTTCATCACTCACATCCACTAATCTCAAAGTTACTAGTTAAAATTATGAAACGACATTTCAATGTGATGAAAGTCTCTACTTGAGATCTAATCGAAGTTAAAGATATCTAAATATTTAAGTCTTGAATTGCCGTAAGTGACAATACGAGAATAACTCACCACTACTTCAACTTATTATCTCGTTGAATTCGAAATTTAATTAAATTGATTATGCAATCATTTTTAAAAAATGATACATAATAAATTTAAATTCGAATATTAACATTTACAACTTGTCTCCATTCATCACTGCAACTTCTTTTGTTAAAAAAAGAAAAAAAACCATTATGATCATAACTGAAGACAGAGGACAATGATAGATTGTGTGAGATGAAGGCAAGTTGTCTTCTTCTTCTTTTTTTTTTTTTGTCAATGAAATCACTTGCATAATCAAAATCAAATCACAACAGTTCCAGCTTGCATGTTGCCTCAGCTATTAGATGAGAGGTTCCTTTCACCAAGCCTAAATAAATAAAATTCAGGAAGTGGCCAAGACCAGTGTGGTCCACAAGAAAAATAAATAATATCTTACATATTTGGTGATTCTACAATGATAGCACATAAAAAGTTTTCACCATAATTTTCTGTGAGAAAAACACCCGGCCTTTTATTTTGAAATCTGCCCCTTTTTTTTCTTCATTTTTGGATAGTGATGTTTCATCATCAACCCCTCCACGCGAAAACCTTTGCCGCCCTCCAGTTTTCTGATCTTCCTTTTTCCTGACCATTTTCTCAACCACTCAAGTCCCTGATAAGAAATGGTTGCATAAATGAGTAGGGTTTCACTACGCAAATAACAACTCTCGCAAAAACCTTGGGCAAATGAGTGTAACCCTAACCCCAGTCTATTGTACTCGGACTTGATTTTGGTGTAAGTCTCAAACACAAGTGTGCATCCAACATAGATATGTTTAATTTTTTTTAAGATTTTTACGTGGAAGGTCTTTAAAAGATTATATCCCCATACTCATATTCAAATATATGTCAAACATAGGTGTAGTTCAAGAAAAATAAAGAGTTGAGGCAACATAAGACCCAATCTTCATCACAGTTTTTTTCTCAGTAACAGATCATCTTAGTATGGGAAGCTTAGTTTCAGAGTGGGAAAAGCTTTGCTTTATGAATCAAGGTGTTAGCCCAATTAGTTCAGTCTAAGTTCAAATTTTAGTACCTAAAACCTTTCCTCTGTTTCTAAACTGAGCCTCTTTTGTACCTTAAAAAGAAAAAGAAAGCTTTGCTTTATAGAAAGTTGTGGACACCATGAATTGATTAATGTAATAAGCTGCTCAGCAAAAGAGATTATCATGTAAAGATGGTAGGGCACAGAGATTATATTCTGAAATGTACATTTGCTTTTGCAATCTTTTCAAATTATATAGTCTCTGTGCCTGTCACTTTCCCATCGTCTGTGTTCCCACCATTTTTTTCATGAACATTAGGAAAATTAAACACACATGCAAAACCAGCGGCAAGCAATCAAGAAACTATGATGTGATTACAAATACTAACATAATTTGTTAATTATGTTTTTTTTAACCAGTACCTTTGATACAATACAATCACTTTGCAAGAGATTAAAACATCCTTAGCTTTAAATGTGAAATCAACTGAGATTTAAGGCATCTTTATGAGATATTAAAGATTAACATTTGCAGCAAAGCAGTTGAGGCACTTTGACTAGCGAACTAAGCCCTATAGTTACAGCCTATGGGTAAGCAATACAGACTCCATAGCCTCAGTTCCCAGCCAAAACTAGAAAATTCTCCGTTACCTTATTCAGTCATACTCTCCATTTATAAAATTCCTATTTCAGTCACAGTGCCCAATATACATTAGTGCAGAAAACGGGTCCCCCTATCTAGAAGTGAAAAAGGCTCAAATCTTCTTCTATCCCAAACTCAAATATGAACACAATTCAGTCCAAATACAAGCACATGATAAAAGCAATTTGATGACCACATATGGTTCTAAAGCCTGGGGTAGTTTCCACCCACAACCCGCAAGAACACAAGAAAAGGAGAGGAGACAACTAATGGAGGGGCAAATTCCATGTTATATTGGTACAAATGGATTTGTAACCATCTGGTAAAATCACATATCAACAGAAGAAAAAAAAGAAAAAAAGTAGTCTTAACATAGAACTGAATCAATGCCTCATAATTTACAGACCAAAAGATTTAGAGAAGCATCAGGCAGCAAACAAATTAAGGTTTAGTGCAACAATGCAGATCACATTCCTATGGACTGCAACACAAGAAAAAATGAATAAAATAGAAATTTGTCATAAACAAAAAGAAAGGTACCATTTACATCTCATTTCTATCTGAGGGATTGCCTAATTCCAGAACAAATGAGTCTTAATAACCCCCCAATCAGGAAAACTGAAAAGAAGGAGATGGCATTGCTGATTTTGTCGATGATGGCTCTAACCAGAGACATGCTAATGCCGGTGAACTCAAGAAACAGGCTAATAGTACCTCCTGCAATGACTGCAGCAAATACTAGATTTAAAACTATATCCAAGTCTGTGAACACTAAGAATCAGATAACATCTGAAACATGTAGCAAGACCATAAGAATGAAGTAGAAAATCATGGTATTCAGTTAGCTCCAAATGAAGACATTTGTTTTCTTAAACCTTAGGCGTATATAACACACTAATACATACTGTTATACACATATATTCATGTAAAAATATTGGAAGAACCTTTTAGTCATTAAATACATGCCTCTTATATTCCTAAAATCCACAAGTTAACTTTAGAAGGATCACTGTTTTATGAAAATCTGCTGAAGGCAAAGGAGACATTAAGCATGGTTCACTAGTTATTTTACAGGTTACAGAGGGGGCATAAGCTTTTAAACTTCACTGACCATATCTAGAAGAGACTAAATAGAGGAAGCTACTGTTCAATTACAAGTATAAAGCCTAACTCTACTCTGCCAGGCAGTTCAGACATAATCAATTTTGAAAATCGACGGCTGACCGAACTAACTGAATAAGCTCCAAGCGCTTGTTATGCCATCTGACAAAGTTATCACCATACCTTCCAATATAGAATCCCCATAAAAAGCAAACAAGCTTTGGTCATAACAACAACCCTTCCTACAAAATAGATAAATGGGACAGATAAGTTTGTCAACAAAGATTAAATGCATTTGACAATAGAATCTATTGAAAATTAAAAGTGAAAGGCAGATGTCAAAGCCTACATAGATTGTACCCCAAAGCAAGATATCTTTGGACAACATAAAACATGTAGCAGTAAATGTTTATAAATACAGCAACCCTCTGAGATAGAAATCTTTGTTGCTGGCATGATTATTTTGCCAAGTGATGACAAGACATGACACACAATCAGAGATTCTTCAATAATACTACTTTGAACAACTATCACTGAAAGTTGCCCCCATCTGTTCTTTATCTGCAAAAAACTAATAGTATGGAAACCAAGTAAGATTTCATTGACAGCCTAGTTCAAAGCATCCTCTTCGACTGCATATGATTTGGGTCTCTATTCATATCTGGCAATCAATCGTCTAACCAGTGGATTGATCAATGGAATATGGTGTACTTGTTAGAATCATATCAATTTAAGGTTTATATTTCTGAAAAGCTACATGCATGAAACAAGAGTGACTAATCTTTTCTAAGAAGATAAATATGGGGAAAACAGATTTAAGAGGGACAAAGAAAAAGATAAGCAGTCAGTTCCCCAAAACCTATGAGTTCTTTCGGTACCATAATTTTCATTTCGACAGACATATTTTACTTGACAAAAGTCCACGAGTTTAGGGGATCCAAAACTTTGTAAAGGTCAAATGTTTTCTGCCTTCCAAATGTTTCTCTTAAAATATTGGCTAGCATAAAGGGCCATCAAGGCCATTTAAATCCCACATCTTGGAATATACAGGCTCATTTCCTCTGAACCAACTCAAAAGCCACTTGTTTCATACACTTTGAAAACCCAACAGTGAAATAGATTACTAGCTGTGGTTAGGGGGTTTAAACCAGAAGAAGTTATGAAACCAGCAGCAAGAAATAAGAGACTTACTGTACATCTTCAAGGGTCATATAAGCGCAGGTTGCATATTTATACATTCATATATATATATATATATATCTTGTCATCAGTCTCCATTCACTCATTAGAATACATAGATGCATAAAAGATTAAGTAGAAAGAAACACGTAACAAAAGAATGCAACAAATGATAAGATGAATAGCCTAGAAGTTTTCATGCAATGTACAAAAAGTAACTGTCACCACCCAGAAATTCATATTCTGTAAAGCTCTTGAATAATGTAAGAAGATTAATATATATATATATATAACCAATAATCTTTGTATAATCTATAATAAACACAACAAAAAACAGAGGGAGTCACAGTCACAGTTTATTTTACCTTAAGAGAACCAATCTAAGAAAATAGATCAATTCTGAGAACAGATTTTCCTTCCATGAGTTTCTAATATTTTGTAAAACTGTGTTGTCTCCATTCAACTTCTTGGTTATCAGAGTAACAACTTCTCTTTGAAAGGGGGAAGAATAAGATATTTCATACAAATAAGCTAACAACACGAAGATCATAAAGTCATCAGAAGATTCTTTAAGTACTATATTATTGGTTTCAAGTCCGAATTCCTTCTCCAGCCAAGCAAAGCATATGGCGTTACAGGATTTTCAATAATTCCAGAAAAGGCCACTAACCAATCATCTATATCGCCAGTATCCAAAGCATCAATATTTTTTTTTCACCTGAAAAAGAATTGTTGAAACCTTCACACAAAAATACAAACTTAATACTTGACCGAAAGCAGCTCTTCCATTCATCTAATCAGCAAATATTCTACCAAGTAATCATGCAATGAGGAATTTTTCTAGAAAAAGAATGA
>JAQSVH010000012.1:10229931-10239972 GCA_029448705.1 Adansonia digitata | reverse complement strand
ATTTGTATGTGCTAGTAAATATCAAGGCATAGTTTCCATTTGCTTTTTATTTATTTATTTATGTTTATCCTCTATTTTCTGCCTTGACCCTTTTTAACGAAAGCTTGCATTTCAGATCTTGTTCCTTCAGAGGCCGTTGAAAAATGGCTCAAATATCTGAGGGAAGGATTACCGGCTATTGCCTTTAAGTGCAGCACTCAAGAGCAGAGAGGTGGAAATCTTCTTCAAAGGCAGTGAAGGCTAACAATATTCTGCAGACTAGTGATTGTCTTGGAGCAGAAACTCTCATTAAATTGCTGAAAAATTATTCAAGAAGTCATGAGGTGCATTTAACTTTGTTTTCATAATGCAGTATAATTTTCTCTTTGTTGTTTTGTAGCAGTAATTCTGTCCTCTATATTTGATGCTTGTCTAGTTTATCTGCCCGTTCAAATTCCTGTTGGAATTTGAATCCCTTGTTGTTTTAATACAAATATTGATCTCTTTGTGCAACTTGTTTTCGCAGATAAAGAAGTCCATAACTGTGGGTGTTATGGGCCTGCCTAATTTTGGCAAGAGTAGCCTAATTAACAGCTTGAAAAGATGCCATGTTATCAAAGTTGGTGCTACTCCAGGGTTGACAAGATCGATGGAAGAGGTTCAACCAGACAAAGAACATGAAATTATTGGATCGTCTGGGTGTTGTCAGGCTTCGTTCTGGAGGGAATGATGCATCGGTAGCTCTTCGAAACTGCAAGAGAATTTAGAAGTTGGATGATCCAGTTGGTCCAGGTGGTTCAACTAGTTAATTTTATGTTTCATATAGCTGACTGCAACTAACTTGAAATTTAAGGCATAATTTAGTTGATATTTAGTTGGAGATTGAACTGCTTTGTCACAGTGACTCAGACTAGTTTGGAAATAGGATTAGTCTTGGTGGAGACTGGAGAGCCTACTAATTATTATACTTATATTAAAAGAACTATAAGTTAAGACTTTCTTCAATGTATATCTCAATTGGGCATATTCTGAAATTGATTTATCTTTTCTAATGCATTCATTCCATAGAAGATAAATAAAAATGGTTACGATGTGAGTGTTGAAGAGAAATATTTTAAAAGGTAAACAGCTTTCTCAAAGTGCATACTTTTCTTGTGAAGATAGAACATAGGAGAACTAAATACGAGACTTAGGGCCCCAAGTTAGGTGAGAGTCTAAGTGATTGGTGGAATTACACTGACATCAAATCCTCCTAAAAGATTAAGATTGACCTTTGAAATGTACTGGGAAATGTTAATGGAATATCAGGCGCATTGCTTGTACAGGCAGAAATCCGTGAATGGGAGACAATTTGATCTTCACTATCAGCAATATCTTAACTTGTCTTGGAGACAAATACGAGCCAGTAATACTAATTTATATTTCTCCTTTGTCAACAGCACAGTGAAAGAGATTCTCAAGCTTTGCCCAGAAAGACTCCTTGTAACAATATACAAGATCCCAGCTTTTCAATCAGTTGATGTATTCCTTCAAGGTGTCGCCACTGTTAGGGTTAAGCTCAAAGATATTGAAGCTGCTGCAAGGATCATTCTGCATGACTGGAATGAAGTATGCTTTTTAATACGTTTTTTTGGGGTGTTATTTTGCCTCTGTTAACTTTGCTAGAAAATCTGAAAGATGGAAAAATTAATTGCTTAGGAAGAGAGAGATTTGAGTACCAAGTTAATACATTGCTACCCATTTGGTATACTTCAGGCAAAATTCCATATTACACCACGCCCTGAGTTAGAAATCAAGAAGTACCTTCAGAGGCGAGAATTGTGATGAAGCTTGTCAAAGAGTTCGACGTTAATGAGGTTTACAGTACGGAATCTTCATTCATCGGAAGTCTGAATTCAACCGATGACTTCAATTCCATTGAAGTTCCTCCTAGCCAGCCCCTCAACTTTGATGAGTCAATTCTAGAGGCTTGTGATTGCTCTTTTTAAATTATATGGTTAATCAAGCGGGTTTGCAATTCCTTTCCAAATAGATATCCACTTCTTTCATATGACCAAAGTAGTCGGTAGGTGTACCTTTTTTATTGTGGAATTGGTACATATCAATACCGGTGCCTTTAGGCATTTCCTTTTGGATTATCATTTTTTAAAAAAATATTATATATATTTATGGCTTATTTCAAGTTTTTTTAAATAAAATAGATTATATATACATGCAAATATGCTTCAATTACATATATATTTATATGCAAATATAAATTAAAAAATTATAAACATTTAATATCCAAAATTTGTAAACATCAAATAAATAAATATAAAATATTTAAAATATGTAGTAAAATATTCTTCAGTAAGGTTTAAAAGATAAAATAAATGAAAATTTGAAAAAAAAAAAAAAAAAAGAAAAAGTCTGAATTTGGTTCAACGGGTATGAACCGGTACATGTTGATATTAACTGGTATTGATCGGTACAAAATATTACATGCCAGTATGACCCATACAAAAAATCAAAATGGCAATTTTGTTTTACCCTAAAATCAGTATGCACCAGGGGGTACGGTGCTGACCGCTCTGGATATGACCCATAAGTAGATATTTTAGGACGCAAGAAACTGCTCAAAGGATATCTGAGATATCTCAGAGGTAAATTGTGGATTGAAAAGAACGTAGAATAGAGAAAGTTGAGGAAGGAATGGAAAAGAAAGGGAAAATGAAAAATAAAAAATAGGAAATGAGAGAAATGGGTGAGAAGATAATGGAAAAATATCTGTGATGAACGAAAAAGAGAAATTTGTTTTGTTTATTCTGAAGCCTAGCTAGCAAGGCTAAATTACTAGTAATTTCTAATGTTCAGTTTCGCATGTTAATGGATGGAATAGCTTCAACTTTATGGGGTTATGCTTTATATAAATCTGTTGGATATTTGTTTCACCTAAGGATGTCCAACTCTAGCCATCAACCGAAGGAGATGAAAGGCGAGAAGATGTATCCGATGATAATGGTGGTAATGATGATGAGCCCATGTCTTTCTGATTCTGAAGAAGAAGAAGAAGATGCTGAAAAAGGAAAGTCAAAATCTGCTGCAAGTAGGCAAATGAGAAGCTATATGCAGTAGAAGGGATTCTCAACACAAAGACGAAAAGAGCAGAGAATAAAAGAAGGAAAAAAAGCTAAAAGTAAACTAACATCAGGGGACGATGCCATGGATGATGATGATAATGACGACTATGACTTTGGCGTGGATTATGCTAGAGGGAAGGGTCGTCTAACTAATGGAGGGGTACCAATGTCAGGTGCTGAGGTTGGTGAAGAGTGAAGAGAATTAAACATACGTAGAAAATGTTCTCTTGATAATTCTCTTCTTTTCTTTTATTATTGATCAGAATGTAGACACTGAAAGATGACGGATGCATGCAGGATATGAAAAATTTTGTTTAATAATGAAATCTCTTTCAATGCTGTCACTTGTTTATGTATTTATTAAGGCTTAAAAAAATTCGAGAAAATCGAAGATCCTTTGGCACTGTTAGTGTTCAGTTTGCTTTTGGTTCAAATAATAATTAAACTAACTCAGTTTGTTTTTTGTTCGACTAATAATTAAATTAATTGGGTTTCATTCGGCTTTTAGAATTAACTGCAATTATTCGAATGAATTGATTTTTAAATTAGAAAAAAGAAACCTTAAAAATGTTATATAAAATGATATTTTTAAAAAATTTTAAAAATCTAATGAATTTGATTTTATATGGTACTCAATTCAGTTTTTAAAAGTCAAATTATTGCATATTAATTATTTTTTTTCAAAAATTAAACCGAACCATTATCATCACTATTATTTATATGATGATGCTTCTATCTGTACTTGATATGAACCAGCACCAAGTTTTTGTTGAATATAAAGGGAGAAGAAATCGATCCAATAAGTAAGTTTTTGTTGAACAATCAAAAACGTCAACAGATTAAAAAGAAAAACATCCTGGATATTTTTTTTGGTCCTACATAAAATCTGTTGTATCAGACGGATCGTATGATATAACACACAAATGGGAGCTACTTGGCATCATTCTTTTTTAGCAGGATCAGGACCAGGTTCACTATTAGCAGCAGGGGTGGCGGGATTATAGGATGATGATGAGCTTGCAGAAACTCTATCATCAACGGTCGAGGCTGAAGCTTTAAACGCAGCACCATTGGCGACTGATGTTGCACTAGCAGTATTCGACTTTGGAATCAGCCCTTGCGCCTCCAACGCCTCGCGTGCTGCCTTCTCTTTTGCTCTTTTTGCCTTTTGCAACACCTCTTCCTGTGTATAAATGAAATAAGGAGGAGATGTCATATAATGCAGAAAATTTGCGGATGGGCAAATTCAAATCCCAGAAAAAGGAGTCGATATTCATAGCCAATTTGTTATTGCATTTCTTCAAAATAATAATAATAATAATAGTAGATCCCTAAGTAATTCTCAGTCACGCTTGACAAGAACAGCTTTAAAAGTCATCGATCAGGTGATCCGTTATATTGATTCAATCAGTAAACTATGCAGAACATTGATAATTCTTTTGTAATCTTCAACCAAATATAAAAAATCATTGTGATGAAACAGGTAGTTATAGGCGTAAAGAAGTCGAATTCTAGCTTGAGTTTCCACTAACTAGAAGTGGAATTCAAACCATGGAAGCTTGCTAGAATTTGAGTTAGTGAAAAACTATGGTCTTGCAATTCATCCTGAGATATTATCCTTGTGGTTAAGTAAAAGAAGAGGTGTGGGTTATTGAAAGTTACACCAATACATTATATTCAAAAACATGAACATGATAATTCTCCAGAAAAGGAAAAAAAATGGGTTTCCCACCTTAATTCTTCATACTGTAAGTGAAGAAAAAATATACTAGCATAAGAAGGCATTTAAAACAAATAAAAACCGCAACTTTGCAAGGGTTCCAAGAACAGTTGTCAAAAGCTAGAGAAAGAAAAAGAAAGCATTAAACTATTCTTGTTCTAATGGCTTTAAATTATTGTCAAATTTTCCACTAAGTTTCCATTTGTAAGAGATAGAATCAATAACTTCAGGCACCATAACATTATGAATCAGAAACAGACATGATGGTCCAGCTGAACACAATCCATTCCACATATAGAGAGCCAAATGAGCTATTCTACACGACTTGAAATAAAACCAGCAAAGTGATGATAAAAAGACGAAAACAGGGGCATAAATCATGAATTTATCAAGGATTAGGTTCGAGAGAAACTCTCATTGCCTGGAAGTCCAGCATTTGCTTTTGTTGCTCAGCCTGCAACCTACCAACTGCACCCAAAAACTCCCCAATCGTGGACTCAATTCGCTCATTCAATGCTTCAGCTAGAGCCTTTCCCAAGAAAAAAGCATCCAACACATTCCGGCTTTCGTTATCACCTGCAACACTAAGTATCTCACCCATTTGCACACAAAGAAAGAATTTAAAAAACTATAGCATACTATGTTGAT
The DNA here is from genome assembly GCA_029448705.1 of Adansonia digitata. Classification (NCBI taxonomy): domain Eukaryota; kingdom Viridiplantae; phylum Streptophyta; class Magnoliopsida; order Malvales; family Malvaceae; genus Adansonia; species Adansonia digitata. Next base: position 10,234,506 of record JAQSVH010000012.1, on the reverse strand, counting down.
GCTAGTATTTCATATTCATACTTCCTTTCCAACATTTATTTTACCCACAAGATAAAATTTCCGCTTTATTATTCCAATTAAAACAACCTTAATGATACTAACTATCCTGCTGAGCTCCTTAAATTCTGGCATTTTGATTATCTTAATGATGAGTTCCCTTAATTCTGGAAATGAGATTTAAATTGACGTGTTCACGTTGTAAATAGCAAAAATTAGGGCATTTATTCATATATATATATATATATAATGCCCCTTATTGACACATTTTCAACACACCAAAACACTCTTCCATTTTCAACTCAACGAATCAAAGATATCGATCATTCTGTTAATATATACATATATATATATATATTCTCAATTAAATCAAAGTTCAAGAAACATGAAATAAAGGGATGAACCAAGAACAAAATAAACCCAGAACGCTTTAATTCTGGAAATCCACAAGCCACATCACAGTCATGAATTTGAACACCAAAGCAAAAGGGGAATTTACTGCCAGGAAACTAAAAGGGAACTACACCTGAACCAGGAGCACCAGGTCCAGCGCTACTTCTGGAGATAACACTGCTTCTCTGAGTCAGTCTGGCCCCACCACCAAAGCTAAAGCTTGTAAGATTGAGATCTGAGGAGCATAGCTTAGTCGTACTAGGAATCAGAACCGAGTTACGAGGATTTATAAAACCCCTGGTTTGAATCCTAGATTGTTGAAGAAGGGGGAAAGTAGAAGTGGATATTGGAGCTGAACCCAGTCCACTCATGGCTTTCTTTTTTTTGCCGCCTCTTTTAACTTCCTCCTTGTCTGTTTTTTCTTTCTGGGTTCCCAGTTTTCAGTTTACCATATTTGATATTTTAGTTCTTCCATTTTGTCTTCGTCATCAAAATCTGGTAGGTGAAGGAATATCCTAGATTTTCTTGCGAGAAACAGTTGGTTTTGGGTTTTGGGTGTTTGTCTAATCCCTGTAAAGAATATTCCAATCCAGCAGACCGGGCTTGAGGGGGCTTTTGCTTTCGGTTGATATTGATAAAATAGCTCTACCCCCATATCCATGGGCCCGAATTAGATTGACTATGTAATTTCATATGGAATTTGAATTAATACACTTATTCAACTTCAAAAAATATATATCATTCGATTTAAGTTTGAATTCCGTCAAAGCAACGCTACGCCTTCGTATTTTACCTAAAAATACAAACAAAGGACTTCTCATCCAAATTACCAATTTACAATACATATATCTTGATTATTTTTTATCGTAAAATGATTTATGTTGATTCAATTTGATAAATACTTATTGAATCGATAGTATTGATATATCTTATGTCATATACGATATATATCAAATATTAATAACATAACTATATATATACCAATGTTCATATAATTAATTAAAATTTTATATGATGATTTAATTTTGTTAAAATAAAATTATTTATATATTTATTTTAAAAAAATTTAATAAAATAATATAATTTATTAATATGTTAAATTAAACTAATTAATTAATTGGGTATATATGGACAAGGGTTTAGTTGTGGGGGGAAAAAAAGACCATTTAATTATTTGCGCTAATGATGTTGGAATTGATTGAGAAATTTCTTTAACTAAAAGCCAAAAAAAAAAAAAAAAGCCATAATTGCTTCTTTTGACGTTTCCTCCGCATGCTTGGAATTATTATTATTATACGTATGAAAACAAGGAACGAGTCATAGCCATGAATAGAACATCTTTGAACGGGAAGAAATTAAAAATGTGAGAAAGTTAATGAAAGAAAAGCAGAAGGATAAATAACCCACGTATATAATAATAATAATAATAATATAAATAATTTATGCTGTTATATAATTATATAATATTAAATTTTTAATTAAGTTAATATCATAAATCAATTAATATTATTTTTAATTAAAAATTTAAATAAAATAATTTTAATAAATATAAAATTAAAAATATTTATGTTTTTTACCTAAAATATATCTAATTATTCATTTTTTAAGAAAACAAATAAAAATAAAAAAAATTCATCCATTATATCAAATTCTAATAATAATAATAATAATAATAATAATAATACAAGGGAAAAAGGAGATGAGAAAAAAAACTATGTTTTTTCCTTCTAGAAACACGGAGCACGAGCGAATGCTGAATTGCAAACTTTTATTCAAATCTCTCGAAATATTCCAATTTCAAAGCTCAGACTCCGTGGAATGGCCGCCCCGGCCAGTTAGATATAAACTAAACCAGTCACAAAATTTGAAAAGAAAAATATTCCAAAAAGAAAGTCAAGGAAACTCTCCTTCCTTTCCTGTTTCCCTCCTCAAAGCCTCTTTCTCGTCCTTTGTTTCTATATATACACGTATCTGTTCCTATCTGCTAGGGTTAGGGAGTTACCGTGATGGGGCAACAATCGTTGATCTACGCCTTCGTAGCGCGAGGCACGGTGGTGTTAGCCGACTACACCGAATTCACCGGCAACTTCACCAGCATAGCTTCTCAGTGCCTCCAGAAACTTCCTGCTTCCAACAACAAGTTCACCTACAACTGCGATGGCCACACCTTTAACTATCTCGTCGATAACGGCTTCAGTAATCTCCTTTCTTCTCTCTCTTTTTTTTTTTTCTTCTTTTAATCTTTTTTCTCATTTCGTTTATTTATCTCTCTCTGATCTGCCTTTTTTTACTGCTTCTTTGATCCGACGACGAAGTTGTTTATATTCTCGTTGTTTTTGTTGTTGACCGATTTTCCTAGCTGCTTATGCGTTTTTCTTTGGTTTATTAATTTTTTTTAATCTGCCTAAATTATGTTTTTTTGGGGTTATTAAGATTATTCCTGTTCAGCATAACTTAATTCCTATGAAAAGGAAAAGAGTTGGAATCAATTGGATTCTTTTGTATTTCAAGGAAAGAGCTGGTTAAGATTGTGATAATAAATTAAATATGCATCTATTACTATGTTATCTAATTTGGGAAAGTTAATGCAATATAAAGTGATGTTTTAACTTGTAATTGAAACTTTTCCAAAACTAAGAATAAAAACTAAACGATTAAATGTTTCGCCGCTTCAAATGAATGAAATCTGCATAGAAATCTTGTGACAACGAGTTTCTTAGCCATATCTCCAAGCAAAAGGCATTAATCTCATTTTGATACAATTCCAATTCATTATATTTTTTAATAATTAAAAATTAAATAATTACTTAAAACTTTTATAACTACCGAAATGTAGATTGTACTTTCTTTTTTGTAATTATATATGAACGTGTTTTAAAATTTAATCATTTGCTCTTTCTTTGCAAAACGTGATTTTAATTTTTATTGTCTACTTTTGAGTAAGGAAAAAGTTAATAGTAATAAAGCAAGTAGCAAAAGCAACTTCCAAAACAAGCCTATATAAGTTCTCTGCTTTTTTTTTTTTTTTTTTGGCCCAAGTTATCATTCTATAGTCTTTGTTGTCTTTTGTATGCCTATGCACGACTTCGATACATAAAGGTCTAACAGCATGTTTGGTATGTTATGATAGCCATTTTATTACTGGTTAATTTGGTGCGCTAATGACGCTGCTGCTTGGTTCGTTGAATGTCTATTCCACCGAATAGTCAATCCCAACCTTATTCCACAAAGTCCCAAAATAGCCATTCGGCGCCCTTCCCATTGAATGGTTATTCTGGCCTTCGGCGAAATACAAAATTGCTCTAAGGGGCTTGAATCCCATAGTGTTCCATTCCATTCCAGCTTTATTCTTTTCCCACCAAATAACTATTCTATTGTAGCTCTATTCCATCCCAGTGAACTAAACGTGACGTAAAAAACCTGCATGTGCAAGGGTTAGATTGATTAGAACCTTGCTTGGTTTCATTTCATCCTTTTAGGTCCATAATTTTCCCTGAATATGCTTTTGCTCAAATCATCATATGTTAAAAAGCCGGCAGTTGTATAGCTATTTACTTTAGAAAAAAAAAATCATTAATAATAGAATACCAATGCTCCTAAACTCAATACACATACATCACAAAATCTGGTGGTCAGAACAGAGTATAATTCATATGTTTGGCATTTTTCATTTCACTCAAGTGCATTGTTGTGTGCTTTCAAAATTTTAATTTGACGGCATTGTTCCCTTATACTTTTCATCTCTCTCATATATATAACATATATATATATATATTTATACACGTATGTATGGATGTATTGGAGGGTTGTTTATTTGTTATGTAATTTCATCACTTTAGCAAATGGTTAATATCCTTTGGTCAAATTCCTTGTAATACTTCACAAGTTGTTCTGCATCCTCTATTATGAAATAAGGCTACATCATTCCTTGCTTGAATTAACCCTCCTTCCTCTTTGCAGCTTACTGCGTGGTTGCTGTTGAATCCGCTGGCCGACAGATCCCAATTGCCTTTCTTGAGAGAATTAAGGAGGATTTTACCAAAAGGTATGGTGGAGGAAAAGCTGCAACTGCTGCTGCAAACAGCCTGACCAAGGAGTTTGGGTATTTTCTTTTCCTTGACCATTAAATAGAATGTCTTCTTTGCTATCAGTTACATTGATGCTATGTGTTTATTATCATTGAGC
>JAQSVH010000012.1:10195539-10207011 GCA_029448705.1 Adansonia digitata | reverse complement strand
AGGAAAATGTAAGCAGGCAACAATAAATCGGGTTTTCTCTTGACAATTTGCTCAACAGCTGTATACTATTACCTATATGAAAGGAAAAGTAAGCAGACAATAATAATTTGGAAAGTTGTCAAAAGAATTCTCCTTCAAAATAACCTATTCCAGGCAGCAAAATTCTCCCAAAAAAAAAAAACAAAAAAAAAAGAAACCTCTATTCACAAATTTCTGAATATTAGATCCACAATTAAGAAAGAAAACAAATTTGAATATGAACTGGTCAGCCTCTTCTGAGAGAACCCTATTCTGTTGCTAGAAAAAAAAATGGTGGCAATGTTTGGGATCATGCTTAAGGTGAACGCAGAGGGAAAGCAACCATCTTCCACTTTAAAAAGGTCCAACATCGACATGTTATTAACATTCATTCAAGGAATGATGAAGCTAACCCTAAATCATTTGATCTGAACTCGCTGTCCGTTTGTCTTGGACTAATTTTAGAATTTCATTGATAGACCAGTACTTTGCCATCCAAAAACCAGCATTATTGCAAGCAATACTTATTCCTCAAAATAACCACTCCAAGTCATACATTAGAAACTAGTCAAAAAGGAGGAAGTCGCATACCTACAATCCATCTAGAAACAATGAGACAACAAACGGCCAAAATGTTTTCTATATCTTCACCAACACCATTCAGCCTAGTAGTAAAGGAAATCTACTAAAAGAATTCAAACAAAGTTTGCTAAATTCTTCCTTAATTTCCAAGTCAAAAGCTATGAGAACCTATAACTGCATTCTATCTACTTAATGCAATATAGGCCTTAGCAATAATCTTTTGATGTTCAAACTTGAAAGTACTACTCCAACTTCATCTCATACAAATATATAAACAAAACATAAAGTAAATGCTAGATAGAAAAATCCATAGATATGCATATGAATTATAAACAACAGCAATAAGGACAAAGGAAAAATATGCCAGTCTATAACTGAGAGGCATTCCAAGCACTATCGATATTTTCAAAACATAAAGCAAGTAGTACATCTTTTAACCGAACATAAACTTACCACAAGGCTGAACTTTAAATATATTTCCTACTGCAGCCTTCTGTGTCTCTATGTGTTACCAACTGAAAACAATAGAATCCTTGCTCGTTAACTTCAACAAAGAAAATAAGAAGACAAAGCCTGATACAAAGCTCCAAAGCACTGAACAATATAATGTAATGTAAATAGTCCTAGAAAACTTGATCAAATAGAACCCTTGAATAAGTAACTAAGAATTTAGTCTTGTACCATACAACCAACATACCTACAGTCAGGCCACAAAAACCAGAAAAAGATGGTCAAATTTAATACATGTCAATCTAAAATTTCTATCAACTATCAATAGAGAGGCAAAAGAAAAATGCATAGGAACTATCTAGATGGTTTGGTATAGAGGTAAAGACTGCAATGGTTGTCTGAACCATCAATGGAATAACACCTTGTGATTAAATTTTTATGCTCAATGAGGTTTATTTCCCAGTTACTTGGCAATACATGTGAAAACGCAATTGTATACAACAGTCATCAGTTCAAACAACCAAAATATTTTTCATTCGTGCATAATTACTTCCATAAACACCAAAAGTAAAACTTTTTCAAAGGCGAAATCTCAAATTAAATATCATAGAGTTGCTAAGGTGATCCTAAAGGACAGCTTTTCAATATTCATCCAATAAATAATAGAATACAATACAATTTTGTTCCTAATTGTGCTCAGCTACCTCTTTTCCTATAGCCCCATACGGAAATAGACAACTGGCCTCTGGGCAATTTTACAATAGACACACAGATATACAAGCTTTCTAAGAAAGAAAAAACAAGTTTCTCTGGAACATAATTAGTCTTAGCAGGTGTTTTAAGATTCCAAAATTCCAATTTTTCCCCCAAAGATTCAGCACCTTAACTCGAAATCCAAATCATGAAAACCCCAAATATCATCTTATAAAAAAAATTCCAACCCTTTCCCAGCAATTATCCAAACCCTAAACCCCCAAAAAGATTCCTCCTTTATCAGGATAAACGAGCCAAACATCATCAATTTATCAATTACAGACAGAAAATCAAAAGCACCCCATTGGCCATAACATCGATCAATCAGTCCATCAAAAAAAATAAAAAATCATGAAAATTAATTTAACCAAAACAAAAAAACGAAAATAAAGTAAGGATTTACAAAGGGGAAATCCTGAATTTGGAAACAGAAAATTATCCGATCTCAAAAAGGGGATTTGAGATTGCGTTTGGAGGGTAGAAAGCACCGTAAAAAATGTGACTAATGACTAATGATAATTGAATTGAATAAATAAACTTAACAGCAGCAAAGCCCTTTTAAAAGTTTTACTTGAAAAAAAAAATTCTTATATTTATTTATATAGGTGAAAGGAAAGAGAGAGAAGAAATGATAATGGAGGTTGAGAAATGAGAAGAGAGAGAAAGAGAGTGGTCGTGGGGCATTCATCGGATACGACAGCCTCCATTGTTGTTAATGGGTTCCTGATCTTACACGTGTCCTGCATTCGATGCCTGTCAATCAGGGTCCCACATGAATGACGTGTCACCTGGCCCCTCCTTCCTCCGCCGCCTCCTCCACGGCTAATTACAGCGCTACACGTGAATTACCCACCGTCGGTTTTGACTTGACCCGTTGATAGAGGGCCCTGCTTGGCGCTACGGTGATGGGTCGGGAGAGTTTTTGAAGTCCATTGGGTCGGCTTTTGTGTACCGAAAGGGCCTGTTTTAAGTCAAATACCTCAACTCTAACGAAGTCGTTTCATTACGATATTTTTTTTGTTCACCAAAGGGACTGTAGCTCTTTATAAAGAAGAAACAAGTTCGGGCTTTGGGTTGGCAAAAAGAAAGAATCAGTCTGACAATTGGGAGCTTAACTTTTGAGTGGACCTCTCTCAAGCAATGGCAAACAATCCCTCGCAGCTTCTACCATCAGGTGACAGCTTTTCCTCCTTTTTTTTTTCCTTCACTTTCTCGAGAAAGTCAGACAAAATGCTGATTTTGGTTTCTTTTCTTTGTTCTTGCAGAGTTGATAGACAGGTGCATAGGGTCCAAAATATGGGTGATAATGAAAGGGGACAAGGAGCTCGTGGGTACTCTCAGAGGCTTCGATGTCTACGTTAACATGGTCCTTGAAGATGTCACTGAATAGTAAAGCTCTCCTTTTCTTTTTCTTTGAATGTTTTGATATAGATTAGATTTATCGGCTTAAACCGCCCCTGCAATGTTTTAGTTTTCGTTTTTTCTGTTAGGGTTTTTAGGGTTTTATGTTTTCTCATTAGAAAAATGAGGTTAGGAAAGTGATGGGAAAGAGATCAATTTGGGGTTTTGATTTTCTGGGTATTAGCCATGTTTTGTGTAGGGTAACAAGTTTCAAATTTTGGTGGGCTTATTTTCCCCCTTAATTTACTTCGAAGTCTCAAATTTTAAGTTCACTTTTGAAGCAGAATTCCTATGATTTTGTATGGCCCGAATATTCCGATGTATTGAAGCGTTTCTTTTTATCTTTTGGTTCAATGTTTAAGTTTGTTTGAATAGGGTTTGATTTATAACTATTTCTTCACAAAATTGATGCCTTGGGTTGGGGTTCGGGATTTTTCAGCAAACCATTTTTAATTACTGGTAACTTTGTATTTATCAAAATTCTCGTTACAGATGGAACAGGTTGAAAACCAGCTATCTATGTTGAGAAAAAAATTGTTTTCGGCTGGATTTCTGGTCACTTAACTGAACTGCACTGCATCATCTTCTTTTTACATTGTTTCCAAATTGATATTCCTTGCTTTATTGTGCTTTTTTTTCACATTTCTTTTATTAGTTGGTGGTTATTTCTTTTGAAAGTGACAATGTGTTTGGTTTGTTTTTCTAACATGCTTGGAAAGAATAGTGCTATACAAGAACATGTATATTTTCGATTGACTTTTATTTCCTTAGCAATATATCTGCTCCATGCTTGTTTGCATGCATAATGCAATTGGAGAATGTTTCTCCCCTTGAATCGGAAAGTCTTCGTAGCTTGTGTTAATCTTGTTTGCTTTTCTGTTTCTGTTGCATATCACAGTGAGATCACTGCTGAAGGAAGACGGATTACAAAGCTTGATCAAATTTTGCTTAATGGAAACAACATTGCCATTGTAAGATTAAATGGTTTCTGATTTAGTTAATGCACTTCTCCTTTAGACCATAATTTACTTAGGATTGGCATATTTATGGAGGATTACAGTATATGATTGAGTTTGAAGCAAATTTCTGCTAGATATAATAAGCATGTGAACTGTAGATCGCCAACGATGGCTAAAAGTAGCAATATGAATAAGAGAAACCAAAGGTCGCTCAACATGAAGAATTGCTATGGACTATGTTACTTCGACTCTGCATTTTCCCTCAAGTATGTGTCAAATATGTATTTAGGCATGAGTATGAGGTGTGATCCTCCGAATATATAGAAAACTTGGAAAAATTAAGCACACTTGTGTCAGACACATGCCTGTATCTGATACTCATCTCCGAGTCCGAGTAAAACATAGGCAGTGGACTCCCTTATCAATTTTTGCGTACTAATTCTTTTTTTTTTTTGCGATGCAGCTGGTCCCAGGAGGCTCACCTGATCCAGAATGAGATTGTCAGCTCCTTGTTTATTTGTTCTTCCCTTTTAACGATATTGGTTCCACGTCGTTTTCTCAGTTTTAATGAGAAATCCGGCATATAAGGATAAACTCTTATTATTTAACCTTTAATTACTGTAAGAATTCCCAAGTTTGATTATAGGACAGAGTTGGCCACACTTACTGTAATACTTAAATGATTGATTATGCTTATCATAACTTTGAAATGCTTTTAGTTCTAATGTAAAACTTTATTTGCATTATCATTTCGAACATTTATGATGGAGTTGAATGCTTTTGCTTCTCAGAAACTGATGCTAGTTCAATTAACTAGCGAAGTTAACATCAACTATGCCACAGTTTTGATGCACCTTTTTCACAGGCGACAGGCTGATGTGCACGTTGCTCGCGTGGTGCAATAGTATCATATTTGCTTTGACCTCTACAACCCAAATAACTAGAATAGCCAGGTTTGAGTTGATCTGGTTTTTCCCTGCATATTGATAGCTTGAACTCGAAAGAGGTTGCTTTTCTCAGAAATCTTTAATAGATTCAGACGTATGATTTACAGCCTTGGCAACCTCATTCTTAAATTTTGTATCCAAATTATATTATATATTAGAATCATAGGAAGACATCACAAAACAGACATTATAGTCCAATCACCTGTGATAAAAGTGTAGCTTTGTTCAGCTCCACTCTTCAGCTATTGCACTGGTAATTTTATTTTGATTACCTGTGTATATAGCTTTGATAATTAACACTTATATAATTTTGCTTGGGAATATGCCAAGTTTTATTGAACACATATAGCAAGATGCCAACAAACATCTCTATCGAGCATCCTTGGATAGAAGCTCATTACTTTTGACAGCTCGAGCATTGCAGAATTCATCGACACAGTCTCCCCTTTCAAATACAGCTGCAGCCCCCATTCCACTGCCTGCAATGACAACAGATTCGGACGGTTAGGTTTCTTAACCAGGTAAAGAAAGTAATGAGTCCGCTTTGGGCAGTAAAGGTCGGTCTCAGGGTGGGAAGAGTAATAGTTGAAAGGTTTAAAACCATCTTGGATGGTCCTGCCAAAAAGTTCTGTGACATATGGACAACTGCAAGCCAAGGCAAGGTGTGGCTAGTCTTTCAAACTTTACCATGCGATCCCCAAAAGAAAATGGTAAGTAATCCTAGGTCCGTTAAGTTAGACGGACCATGCTGGCATTTAACTTTTCCAATTCTTTGTTTGCACAAGGTTAGATCTGAATTTGAAACTTTCTTTGGTTTTTCATATTATGTGGGGAAAGCGAGAGGGAGAGAGAGGAACCTATGCACATTGAGATCACTCCGAAGCGATAGTCCTTCCCCCGATGCTTCTTCTCTTACAATAGAGTTCCAACACAGCGAGCACCTGATACACAAAATAATAGATAAGCGTAAATTAATACCAGACCACCCTCAAGACCAAGCTTAGCCTCTGGAAAAGTTATAACAGTTAATCTAGTATTTGTTTATACAGTATTATGTTTGTAGAAGACGATATATAATGCACTGGTGTATGTCTGTGTCTCGGCTTGTTTGCACTTTTCTTTGTTTGTCATGGCATCAGCTCCATGCGAGCAACAAAGATGCATAACCAGGGCAATTCTTTATCTTGTTAGAAATTGTCAAATTTCTGTTAGATAAGTACCTGTAGCACCCAAAGGATGCCCAAGGGCAATTGCGCCTCCATTAACATTGACCTTTTTCACGATCAAGCCCCAATTTATTGCAGGAGTATACAAATTGAGATGCAAATGCATGAGGAAAAAAAAATACATATTGCGTGATTAGAAAAGAAGGTAAAACTCCAAATTAAATTCACTTTAAAATTAAAAATCAACCAAAGAAACCCACTTACCTCATTTATCTCAAACAAGTTTATATCATCAAGCTCAAGACCTGCAGACTTGACTGCAGCTGGTATAGCAACAGCAGGACCAATGGCCATCACAGCAGGATCCACACCAACAGCAGCAAAACTTCTACAAAAGGAGCACAAGAAAGCAGTGTGAGGAGCTTACAAATGTGGATTCATATATTCATCCCACCGAAAGTTCTCCTATGGTAATCAGACCTTTTAAGCTGCAGATATGATTAGAGAAAGACAACTGATTATGTAGTGCAGACTATATTTCCTTCTTTTTAACTTTTGCCCCTAAATTTGTAAAGTGCTAAGCTGGAAAACTTGGTAGCCATTGATGTGCATAACTATTTTCTCTCTCAAAGCATTAGGTTCTTCTACTGTTCTTTTTGCGGTCAGTTGATGCACAAACTCCGGCACCATATAAGAGATTTGCCCGTGATCCTACTATTACTAATTTAATTTGGGAAATTCAATCAGGAAAGGGAGCAATGTGCTTCCTAAGGGAAACTTATTTCCACAAGAAAGATTTGAAGTTTCGAATTATTTCTGTTCAAGAATGTCATCGATTTCTACTTAATATATTTAGGTAAATTAAGAAGATGAACACAAAATGAAACCATCATTTACCTGGTCACCAAAAGATCATGTAGAATAATTAAATGACAAATCAATCTAACTCAATTTGTACTTGCTAAGCAAGCACTCTTTTATCTGTGCTAGAAACTTTGATATAGAAGTTTTCATTACCTGAAAACACCAAGGATTGGAAGTCCTTTCTGCATAGCCAAACTTTTCATAAGGACTGCTCCTGCACCATCGCTTACCTGGCTGGCATTTCCTAAGAAAAAAATTGGGACACAATTCAAACTGCATATGATTCTGGACAGAGAAAAAATTTTCACAAGTTTCATTATTATATACCAGCAGTTGTGGTCCCATCCTTTTTAAATGCAGGCTTCAACTTTGCTAGATCTGCCATGTTTGTGTTTGGGCGGATTCCATCATCCACCGTAATTACTACCGGCTTCTCTTCTCCAGTTTTGGGATCCACGATCTTTGCAGATTAACAAAAGTTAGTGAATCATCATAAAAATTCTAAACCAGAATAATTTACTACACAAATATACCTTCGTAAATACAGGGATAATTTCATCTTGAAATTTACCAGAGGCTGTTGCCGCAGCAGCACGCCTATGAGACTCAACCTATGTTTACAAATTGGAAGGCGTTTCAGACTAACAAATATTAAGCCTATATCAGTAGATAAAAGTAGATAGAAAAATTCATAGAACTTACAGCAGCTTGGTCTTGCTCTTGGCGTGTCACGCCAAAGCGCTGTGCAACATTTTCAGAAGTAATGCCCATAGGAAGAAGACAATCCCGGGCTTGGGCAAAGGTCTCTACGTGTAAAAATAAATGCAGTTGCATGATAATACATAAATGTAAAACATATCCAAAATAGTGAATACAAACCACATATTCAGACATGCCTTTGGGTTAACTTTGGGAACACCAGGAACAATTTTGTCAATTGTCATGCTCTCCAATCCAGCACCAATGCCTAGCTCGAAAGCCAAGATGAAGGCGACGGTCATTTGCATATCCAAATAAATCTATCTCAGCATTCAGATATATAGATAAGACAAAACATCCTTACCGATATCATAAAATCCTGCTTTTATGCAAGCAGCAACATCAGCAACTGCTTGTAGGCCGGATGAGCATTGCCTGTTGACAGTTCTAATAGGCACCGTATCTGGTGACACAGGTAATTATATTAGCAATATTTATTTCTATTATCGACATAGTAAACCCTCGTAATGGCTCCAAATCTGACATGCCAAAAGCAATTAAAAAATGAAATGGAAATTCAAAATTTTCAAGGCAACAAATAGTTCAAATCTCCAAAAGTGGTCCGAGAAAGAGAAATTTGAAATAATAGGTATACCAGGGAAACCAGCATAGAATGCTGCCATCCTACACTCCATTCCTCTTTGCGAGCCAGGTGCCAAAACTGTACCGACAACTATATCCGCCACTTCACTTGGGTTCAGATTTATTCGATCTATCAAAGCCTGCATCGAGAATTCACTCAGGAGGGACAAAACAACAAATCTGATTCCAAATACAACCGAATACAAAAAACCAAAAGCAGCATCCCTAACCTTCAAAACAGGGGCAAGTAAATCATCTGCAAGTGTATCCTTGAAGCCTCCACGTTTTGCCTTGCAAATTGCAGTGCGGCATGCCCTGTGTAACAACGTTTTAATCCCCCCCCTTCGATGCAATATATTAACCTATCAAAGAAACACAAAAACATGGAACAAAAGAAAATTCTTTTCGGCACCTCCATTTGGAGGTCGTTTTAATGTCTTCGCTATTAATGCGTTTGGATTTTAACAATACAAAATTTGAAAGAATTAAGTTAAAAACATAAAAGTTTTCCATGAATAATAATATATATAATTATCTTACTTCTATATACATGGAAAAAAAATGCTTTTACAATTTTTCAGGGTGTCAAAAAGTGTATGGTACTAACAATTGAAGCATATTTAGATCAAAGAAGAACAGAAGATTGTAAAATAACTTAACGCCACAATCACAACATCATCCCCGAAAGCAGCCGTCCGGTCATAAGCAGCGCTATCCCCAGCAGCACAAATTGAAGGCTGATCAAATGAAAAAAAAAAAAACATTTTAAAAGCAAGTAAAAACAAGAACAAAAAGAACAAAATATGGTACAAAGGATCAAGCTCACAAAGAGAATAGCAGCAGATTCATGGGATTGAGAAGCAGAGGGTCGTAAATGATCAAGCAAAACTCTCTGTCTGTTGAGTGCTTTCTCCATATCTAACTATCAATCTTTCGGTCTTTCCTCTTTGATCATTCACTTCTTAATTACTATCTAATGGAAACCGCCTAGTTCGGTTAATACTTAACACTATTTCTTGATAGAGGTCTTTTTCATAGACTTAGGGAAGTTTGGTTGGTGAAGCTACATACGCCCGTCAGCTTTCTAACCTTTATAAAATAGCACGCATTTGGTTGTAGTACAAGTAGGCATACGAAAGGCAAAATCAATACATCCAACAATCGATGAGTGGAATCTTTGGTGGATGACGTTTTTTTGACGTAATTTCCAAAATAATGAGCTTTTCATCCATTTAGGCTGACTTTTTCTTTCATTTCATGCCTACTCTATGGTGTCCACACTACTATAATAGACACCTCTCTCTCGACATATTTTCTTGCTGCTTTCCACGAAAATTACTGCAGTAGCCTGTCTGGAAAGGTACAATGGATGAGATGGGGAAAGTCAATTTTTAAAGATAACTTCCTTTTATTTTATTGGTTGTTAACCTGGCTGGCCGGGCAGCTTCTTTTTCACGGGGCTTGAAGAATAACCTTTGGAAATCTTTTCAAGTGAACACGGACAAAGATTTTGACACCACCAACTTCACGAATGACTTTCCCCCACAATAAATAGTCAGAATCTATATTATTCGAATATAAGAGTAAAGTATTTATTTAAATAGATATATTTTTATTTTAATAAGTATTTAAAATTTTTTTTAAATATTATATTTTATATTTATATTTACATATACATTAAATATTGCGTACGAGTAGTTAAAAGAATAACGAAATTTTGAATGAAAAGTCATAACACATCGGTCACACAGGTCAGAACAAATGAAAATGTGAACATGAAAAACCCAACAACCTTCTCTTTAATTTGCTCTTTCATATACCATAAATAAAAATAATGATGTCATAATAACTCATGTATTCATATTATATTTTATCATTTTTTATAATATAATTATATTTAAAATTTAATATAATAAGTTTTATTAAATAAATTTTTGTATGATCATATATTAATGTATATCTTTTATGTTACATTTTATTTTAATTATTTCTTGGTCGAGCTTGCGTTGTACAATCCTGTTATGTAAAAAATTATGAGGTCTAGATAGATCAAAGCAACTCTAATCAAATGCCTTTTTTTCCCCCTTTTCTGAATGTGTGCATATACATGCATATGAACATATACAATTTTCAACAAAACCATGAAAATAGTAAACTACTCGGAGAACTCTATAAATGCTCTCTCCGGCTTATTTCTATGGCCTGAATTACTCTGTTACAAAAAGAATAAACAACTGAAGCTATATTTATTAACAATGGTGAGAAAGAAGGGAAAAGAAAAATTGGCCATCGTTCGATTGACTAGTGTTCATTCTCAAAGGTCTCAAAGGGTTGTGTCGGAGACTCGTGACATACGAAGGTTTACAGTTGCTTGGCGTATAATGATGTTCATGCCGTAACATTAGGCCTTGTTGGTCTGGCCTGATTGTTATGTCCCCTGAGCGGAAGCAACTAACATATGGATCGCAGCCAGGCTCTTATCTCGGTAAATGATGGTCTAAACTCAGGATCAGGAGACCAGCACTGTTCCTTCAGCTCCCTCCAATCAGGATCACAATGTTTTGCAATCGGTGGTCGAAGAGTGTTCTTCACAATCCCTCCGCAATAAAATGTAAGAGCCAAATTTAAGTGAAAAAGCAGAAGCCAAAGAAAATAACAATAAATCATTTTGGCTAATATATGCCCTCCACGGTGGAACTAATATCACATCATAACATCCCAATCACTTTTCCATGCATGTGAAATTCCTGTTCACAATCAGAGCTAATTGGTATTAAGTAAATCAAGATCTTACCAATAATGGCACCACAATGCACATCGGCATAGGGTTCCTCTCCAGTCAAGATTTCCCACATTGAAATTCCAAATGAAACACATCAGCCTGCCATATCAAATATCATAAATTTCGGCTTTAACATATATTCCATTCTTTCCTTCACATTGGGAAGACATACTGACCGTTTCAGAAACACGGCTGCTGCTACCATTTAA
>JAQSVH010000012.1:10070999-10122562 GCA_029448705.1 Adansonia digitata | reverse complement strand
TCGATACATGAGAACCATGTATCGATACATTCAAGTAAAATTATGAATTTTCTCATGTCTTTTGTCCCCGGATACCTCGGATTACACCATTTGATGTCGTATCTTTGTATTTACCTTTGCTATGATCCTTAGGCCTTCTTTGACACCCTAAAATACCTTTTTCACCAGGCGACAGCGTCGCCCGGCGATCATCGCCCCCTCTTACGTTTATACTCCAGATTATTAAAAATTATCCCGGACAAAATAAGGTGTCTACAACTATGTCATAAGTCGAGAATCTATACATTCTCGTTCTTATCACATTGCCAAAGAATAGTCTCAGTCAAGAAGACATTTCCAGGAAAGTATTTTAAGTCGTGCGCACTCATAGATCTACAAGGATCCACCCCGTGGTACATTGCGACAACAGCCAATAGGTGTAAATCCGATGTGATTTGGCAATGATTCCCTCACCTATTGTGCTAAAAAGAAGGACAAATAGCTTCGTAGAGAAGTAGTCATTTTTCTCGAATGCCAATAAACGGATCCAAAAGTCACAATTCTTGATTTTTGTTGATTCCACTAAGATTTCGTTATGATAAAAAACACTTTATGACCACCTAAAATGTAGTTTAGCATAATCAAGCTTAGGGAAGCAGTGATTTCGAGACTTGGCCAATTTCATAATTTTTGCAAAAAACTAATCTCTCAATACTAGAAAACTATTTTTTTGCTTTTATTGTGTTAGGAACAATTCAACAACACTCAAAAAAAGCAAGATTGCACAAAGAAAGCTAAGGGAAGCAAAGTGTTGCACCAAATTCTCTTCTTTTCTAATAAGCCAAAGAGCCTTAATAATGTATTTAAATATAGCCTAGGCTAGGTTAGGCTTCACTATTGGGTCAACTAAGCCTATTACTAACATACCTAGCCAATTACCCTAACTTGGAATGTTTTTAGAGCCTAACTAGAACTAGTTTCATTAGCTTGTCCAAGATTGGGCTTTAATAGTAACTTACTAAAATTTTAGCCTGATAACAGAACAGTTGTTTTATGCACCAAACCTATTAGCAGGCCCATCTTGGAGTAGTTCATAACTAAACTCTCTTAACTTGATAATTAAAGCTTTTGGCCCAACCCTTAATTTTACATGTTAAGTAATTTAATTCATAATTAAATTTTCGAACCTAAGTAAAATAATTTTTATTTCATATAAATAATATGAAATAATTAATTAAATAATTATTAATTATCAAATAATTATTTAATTTTCTAAATATAATTATTTGGTTTTATTTAATAATGTCCCTAAAACCAAGTCTACAAATAGACATTATCTTGACAAGAAACTGTTATCTTTATTGCCATATTAAGATTATTAGACCTTAAATGTGGTGATGGAAATCTATAGGGGTGAATTGATTTCCCAAAAAATTTTTGAAATAAAACATTGAATATATAAGTTGAGAAATCCTGCAGTGAATAACTTGGAGTTCTAAGCTAGTGAAATAAATAAGATAAATGAGTAAGGAATAGAGAAACAAAAATAACAATTTATAGAGGTTTGGCCTCATTTGTTTATATCCTCTCCCTTGCCATCATTTGTCAAGGAGTTCCCAAGTCACTAACTTGAATTGATTACCTTTCAAGGACAAAGGATAACTTTTACAACTCTTTATCTTTCAAGGCTTAGATAAAAACCACTTCCTTATCTTTTATAACTAAGATAGAACATCTTCCTTACTTTCAAAAGCTAAGTAGAAACATATCTATCTTTCAAGGCTTAGATATTAACCTCATTATCTTTGCAGACTAAGATAGCAACCTTTCTATCTTTTAGGCTAAGATAGGAATCTTTTTATCTTTCTAAGGCAAGATAGTAACCTCTCAACCTTTTAATGGTAAGGTAGTAACCTTTCTTTTTTACAAAGGTTATAGGTGTAAACAAATAAGACTACTAGAAGGTTTGATGTTTAAAGGTTTAAACTCTATGATGGATGATTACAATGATACAATACAAAGACTACACAGATGATAGGAAGAATTAATCTTATATAATAAAAGAACTGCTTAAAGCTTATAGAGATGAATGATATGGCTATATGAACTTTCTCTTCTTGATTCTTTGCTTATGGAGGTGTTAGAGAGGCTTATTTATAGCCTTGATCTTCAATATAGCCATTGGTAATGTTTAACTATGGTTTAGAGCCATTGGAGCTTCATGAATTCAAGTTGCCATGGAAATATGCTCCTCTAGTCTTGAGCTAAATGGTATGGTATCGATACAAGTTCATTTTAGTATTCTTATTTTGATATGTGCCAACTTATTTAGGAATCCATACACTACTAATAAGTTTATCTTTGTAAGTGACAACCTTCAAGGAATAAGACTAATATAAGTGATCCAATTTATGGCAATGCGCGTATATCCTAGATGCATTACATGATTTACTTGGTTTTGCAAAAGAATTTTTAAAATAAGTTTCTTCTTAATGCCATTATAACCCGAAGCATCTTTGTCAAAGAAAGCTATTTGAGTCGCTAGCATGTCAATAAACTTTAATACCCCTAATAGAATCTAGAAAAAGAATTATGCAAGTTAGTTTTATTCGTAGTTAAATATCAATTTCAACTTTAAAATCATCAACATTATTTTTTTAAAATCATTATTGGTTTTGTTCAACAAAGCATTTATTTTTAACTTTGAAATCATTTTCTTATATTTCAAATTCATGACCTTAAATTCAAAAGCTAAATCATTGAGGGCATCTCGCAGTTAATCAAAGGTATATGAATTTAAGTTGTTAGATTTTAAAGATACCTTGGGTTTATCAAGAGACATGAGGTATAGGCTGGCTAATTCTACATCATCTTTATCAAAAACATAACTATCACTCTATGTAGCCTCTATAGCTTTCTTTTTTTTTTTGGCTTTTTTGGATTTTTTTTCTTTTATATTTGACATTAAAACTTGATGTGACCTAATTTCTTATGTACATAGCACGTGATAAGGTTTTTTCTTTCTTTCTTTATTTTCTTGTCAACATTTCTCTTTCTTGAGGTCTTCTTCCTTTATTCTCCTCATGAACTTATTGAATCTCTTTGCAAATATGACCATTTTCTAATATTTATCGACCTTTTTATCTTTTTATTCATTTTAAGTGGTTGATTTAAATGCAACACTAGCTTTTTTTGTTGACTGTTAACCATACTTGATCTTTATCTAATAAATAAAGAGAGAATCTATGAGTTCATCCAAAGAGAGTGTACTTGGATTTTTGATTCTTCAATATGGTCACTTTTGCTTCCCAAGATTTTGGAAAATTATTTAGAAGCTTTTTCACCATGTCTTTGTTAGGATATGTCTTCCCAAAGCCTTTAAATTGATGACATTCATAAATCGATAAAACATCTCTTTGATATTCTTCTCTAGCTTCATCTTGAATAATTCATAATCAAGAGTGATCATGCTAATCTTTGCTTCCTTGACTTGATTTGTGCCTACATGAGCGATTACCAACTTATCCTATACTTGTTTGGTGTTATTACAGAGTAAGATTCTATTATACTCATTAGGACCTAGAGCACAAAATAAAGTACGTCAAGGCCATGTTAAAAATGATAAAAGTTTACCTTGAATGATATGAATAAGATTAACAAAGATGAAATAGGCAAGGTTCGAATGATCACTATTTCAAAGCATGTATAGCCACCAATAATCAATGTTGTGAACTCTAGTATATCTAGTGCCAAAAAAGTGAATATTGTGAGAGATGATGTGCATGAAATGGTCATGAAGTGAAATTAGGGTGGTATTGTACTCTGTCTACGCAACCTTGAGAAAATATCCATTTTTATTGGTATCTCCCTCCAAAATCCTAATACTTAAGCTATGGTGTTGCCAATGATGAGATTAGCAGCAGCATCATTATACTCAAAAGAGGCATTGCTAAAGAGTGCCTAAACAAGATTTTTACAAGTAAGGTAATTCAATGAAAGGAACGAAAGCCTTCTAAATTGCTTGAGAATAAGGGGGAATTTGAATTAAAATAACTAAAAAAATTAATATCAATGACTCGACATTGTTGGACTAACTCATAAGCATAAATGTATAGAATTTTTTAAGTGCTCAAAAGTTATGAAAACATAACTCAAAAGATGATAGGCTAGAAGGTGCAGCATGGGTTGTTTGGCGTAAGTACTTTTGTGCAACAGTTTTGGTTTTTAAAGGCATAATGGGTGTTGAGGAATAGAGTAAGGTGGGTATGGTATTTCATCGAACACATGACGATGGATAAAGTTAAAAGAGGTTTCACATGAAGTTTCTATAGTGAGTTCATAGCAATGGTAAGGAAAAGTTGTTTATGGGCAATGGAAATGAAAACAAGTGAAGTGAAGTGGTTGGAAGATGATGGTCGAGGTTTGCCAAGGGTAGGATAGTGTTATGGACTTTTGATGAATAATTGTAGGCATTCACCAAATTTAGGTTGGTTAGGAAGATTTCGAATGGATGAACCTAAGCAAAACATTAACATAATAGTTATAATGGGAAGGGATAAAATGAAAACCATAAACACAATATTTAAATGGAATTCTTGACAAAAAAGGAAAAGGGTTAGGTTAAAGTTCGAAATTTAGGATTTAAAGATGTTGAAGAATTGTCTTACTTTTGTGACAAAGATGAGATTGATAAAAGAATAAGGTTAAGGATCAATTTAGAGTGGAAAATCACACTAAACAACATAATTTTAAGATATTTTATGGAAAAAAGGTTAAGGTTTGAAAGTTTGGTAGTTTTTGAATTTTAAAGAAATTTATTTATTGCGTCGTGATTTAATGATGGTATTGATGATTAATAGTGGGGTTAGGATGTTTTGTCGCATTTAGAATGACGACAAACAAAGGAAAAGGAAATTGATTAAGAGTTAGATCAAGTTTTAGTGCGTTTATGGGAGAAAGGGAGAGAACTCATGGTGTTTTGATGGAAATTGAGGGTATAAGGTAGATAGAGATATTGGAATGCAAAAAATATCGATACCTTAGTTGAATTATTAATGCTAGAGTATATAAAATTCAAGTATTCATTTGTGAGCATTTAAGGACAAAGTTTTCAAGATTATGAGTAATAAAGAAGACATGCCAATTGTTATTAAAACAAATACCAATTGTGTTTATATGCATAATAGAATCTATTGTTGAAATTACATTTTGGATGCAAATTACTCATAACTAATTAATTAACCATATGGAAAGTTTGAAAGTATTTTTCTAGAAAAAGCATAGTAAACTTCTAGAGGTAGGAAAATCATATACTCATTCATGATATAGACAATAAAACTGATTGAGCATTTTAATCAATTAAGAAATCAAGACTTAAAAATTTTGAACTATGAGTTAAGTTAATTAAAGATCATAGATATTGATTACTAAAACAAGGAATATAAAATTATTTAACTAATAGACATGTTCAAAAATTCATATAAGGAAAAATTTCTAAGCATATCTAATGTACAAGGATAAAAATATTCAGTTCTTATTAAAAAAAAACCAAATATTTGTTTCATATAACAAAAACCAATAAATGGTTCAATTGCATCACTGGAGAGCATTGGCTCCACTATCAAAAGGTCCAACTCTATTACCACTAGCTCCTAAAAATCCAATATGCTGCTAAATTTGCTGCATCTTTTTTTGTTGCTACCATTTTTCTTGTAAGAATGACATGATTAACTATTGCATGTTGAAGATAGAATCAGTGAGAGTGTCGATGTTAGTCATCATGGGTGACATATCAATCTTCATTATTGCCAAGTCTTTAAATGATTATTGTATCGTCAACAATGCTTGTTAGGAGCTAGAAAGACAATAGGGGTTAAAGCTCGTAGCATCAGAATATGAAGTGCTAGTAGAATGGAAAAGTGTTGTGTCTTAGTGTATGTATCCAAGTGGTGTTAAGTCCCCTTATAGCACGAGAGCAAGATTGAGGTCGAAATCTAGATATGTAAACACATCATCCCCATATTTTTGCTACAAAGAAGCAACATAGTTTTTCTACAACAAATGTTAAAGTATATCTATCAATGAGACATTTAACTGACGCATAAATACACAACTACGTACATAATTATATAAATCAAGAAATATCTTAGAGAACCATTTATGTTGCCATGACCATTCTAGGACTCCCATACATTATTATTGCCTTGGTTACGATAATCTTAGGATCTCAATGTTCTTTAGATGCCTTGATATTGGTTGGTAGTCCAAACTTCATCTCATTCATTCTATAATCGAAACAATCTTTTATTCATACATTTTCTATCATGTTTCACTTATTTTGACTTGCTTAACACATGCTTGATGTTCTTTCTAATATGCATTAAGTGTGGTCATGCATTATCTTGCATTTTAAGGAGTCTCATGGAACAAAAATGCTGTTTTAAAAATTCTAGCATGCTTTTCTTTACTTACATATGTTCATGTCATTTTCCATAACATGATTTTGATGTCATTCATAGAGTTATCATTTTCATGCATTTTATTTGTCACCTTCTTGTATTTTTTGTAATTTTTTCCATCTCAAAATATCATCTTCATGTGTTTGCATGCTTTATCTCTATCAATATGCGTTTACTAAAAATCTAATTTCCAAAAATTCCTCGGGTTAAGTTCAAGCTACCTTTAATAGATGGAGAATAGCATGGATTTAATGTTTACATAAAACTGGTCTTTCATTCTTAGGGACAAATTACATATTTCAAATCTGGATTCATAGTAAAATAAGTTTTAAGTTGTTGTTTATCAATAAAAATGACTCTTTTTAGTTGAAACATATTAAGCCTTGATCTTGAGTTTAACACCTTCATGCTGGCACAGCCAATGGGTTATTTCATTATTCCAAATTACTTCAAGATTGTGGAATGAACTCATGATGCCCATGCCATTCTTTTCTCATGTGTTGTGGATATTAGGACATCAATAACCCAAATTTGACTCTATAAATAAAAAAAAATCAAATAATCCCCTATTTTTGCTCTACTACCATTGTATTCTAAGCTTAAAAAATTATTTTCAAACCATAAATGATTCTTTTAGAATTTTTTGATAATTTTCCCTTAAAGTGCATTAAAATAGCTTTCCAACAGTGTGCTGTTTGCCTTCAGGTCATTTGGGATAAAGGAATTATGATTTTTCAAACTTTTGCTATTTGAAACCCCTAGAACAAACACATTATATTCTGTTTGGACCATTTTAGTCTATAAGATGATTTTTTGTATATTTTGAATATTTTTCCTAAAAAGCTTACAAAATTCCCTTTTTGGAAAAGTGTTGTTTACAATTTAACAGTACCAAATAAGTTCGAAATGATTTTTTAAAGTCTAACATGCCCTTTTCCCTATGCATGTTGCTAGTGTTGAGACAAGCCTAATTTCAAAAAGTAAGTCATGCTAGAGAGTGATTTTCTAGAGTTTTTGGAATATTTTTATATCAATCCTCATCAAGTTACCTTTCCAAAGGTACCTCATTTACCTCTTGAAGCTTTCGGATAAACCCAAAATAAATTTGGGAAGGGAGACAACATGATGTTGTCCTCTCTTTTAACCCAATTCTGAAATACCTTTATAGAGACGTTTGAATGTCTCAAAATGCATTCAATTGGTTCCCCTACTACACAAGCCCTTTCGGCCCAAATCAAAGCTTAAGACAAAAATATATTTTATTCAAATCTTCAATTTTCTATTTTTAAAATACCTTTTTTTAAGATAATCATTTTCTTGGAATATCAACAATTTTCATTGATGGGGATACTCCAACCCCATCACTCCGAGGGGACACTCCAGCTCCGTTTCTCACAAAAGTGACAATTTTATCACTCAAATTCATTTAAGATTTCTAATAATATTCTTAAGTTACCAAAAAGATTTTATTCTTAGAGATACTCTAACCCTATTTTTCATAAAAATGATAATTTTATCTCTTAAATTCATTTGAGATTTCCAATTATATTCTTAAATCACCAAAAAAATTTTATTCTTGGGGATATCCAACCCCATCACTTTGAAGGGATACTCTAACCCTATCTTTCACAAAAAATGTTAATTCTTTCTTTTAGATTTATTCAAGATTTCAAATTATTTTCTTAAAATTTTAAAATCTTCATCTTCAGGAACACTCTGACCCACCTTTCCAAGGGGATACATCAACCCCAAATTTATCTAAGGATCCTAAGAAATTTGTCCCTTTTGGATACCCCAGATTATTTCAACTAAAATCTTTTTATTTGTCTCCTTAAATTACCACTAAATCCAAACATCTCTCTGACTTGTCATCGCGGTTATTCTTCAATAATCAAAGACAATAACAAGATACATTTTGATTGTCCCTCTTTTTTATGTTTTTTTGTTTGTGATTGTTTGTGAAATTATTATATTCTTTTTAGTCTTACCAAAACTTTCCTTTTTGTAATGATTATCGTGCATTCAAATTTAAAATTTATTTTCAAAATCCTATAAGGCAATGTTCCATGTCAGTATCTCTCCAATAACTAATATGGAATATTTGAATTTTTAAAATTTAATCCAAAAATTATTTTCATAAAAAAAAATTCATATGTTCCTCATACCTCCACGATGCATAGGTTATATAAATTTTCTTCTAAAACATGGATTTACATTTTTCATTAAACTTCATGCATAAAAGGAGATTATATCTAAATAATAACCAAATGGAACTAATTAAACCAAAACCAAAGCAAGATATAGTAGCAGGTATCGATTTCAGGTGTCTTGGGGGGTGCTAATCCTTTCTCACGCGTAACCAACTCCCGAACCTGAATAATGAATCTCTAGACTTTGTAGACCCTGAAACCAATGTTTCAGGCTTCATGACTCAAAATATTGTTTTTAATGGGCATCCAATCATGCCTAGCCTAAAATGATCGATGGTGACTCCAAATTTACGGTTACTTTACAATAACTTTCCAAGACTAGTTAAATGAGTGGCTCATCCAACGGTCTTTCTCCTTTTCGTATTATCATGTCTAACCCAAATCCTGACCAAGGGATAAACTCAAAGGCTCAACTACATTACCATAGATATCTCTTAAGTCGTGTACACCCACTTCAGATTTTCTAGTGAAAAGAATAAAGAAGGGTACATGGTGACATTTAGGTAGGCCAACACAATAAAGGGATTTTATGATTTTTTCTTTTATTTTAAAGGCCATCGATAATTGCTCTAATATTAGATAAAACTTTATGGGTTAAATGAAAATTTTCAAAATTTTCTTCCCATTTTGGGGTTTTTGGTTTAGCCAAATTATGGGGCCATTATCCAATTTTCAATGCTTTTAGGACCATTTTATGTTTGGTCAGGGACAATTTAGCAAATTTCCCCTAAGTTTTAAATATATTTAGGGATATTTAAGTTATGTAGGGACCATTTATCAATTTTCAAATGTTTTAGAGGCCATTTAGTAAATTCCTACATATAAGGTTATTTAAGTCATTTTAAAGATTAACTACCCATTAATGATGATTTGGTCATTTTTTTTACTTTAAAATCAAGCCTTTTGGGGTTTAGTTTTTTTATTTTCTATCAAAAACCAACCAAAATCGAGTCCTATAGGGGTTAGTTTTGTCCTTTTTGTTAAAATTGCCCAAAATCGAGTCTTTTAGGATTAGTTTCATACCTTCCTTCAAAATTGGGTACTGGGTCACCTTTAAGGGTTATGTGAAGTATTCCTCCAGGTTTATTGGAAGGTTACTAAAACTATTTTAATATTTAAATTTAATTTAAATCCGATTTACTTGTAATTAGAATAATAATATTAGTATGAAATAATTTTTAATACAAGAATTAAAATTAAATACCAGAATGTCAAAACTAGCTTAAATTGAGATTTAGGTTAATATGTAATTAATAAGTATTGATATACAGGGGCCATGAGAGTGCTCATCTCTCCTTACATATACCCAATCCCAAACCCTTTTCATATGATCTTTAACTATCAAAAAAACTTTAGAGTTGGTTTTTAAAGGTTTCTAAATCCTTGTAAAATGAACTCTAGTAGGTAACCAATCTCACCTAGCCAAAATATATTGGTGGGGGCTCCAATTCTTTTAACCATTTTGTAACACTATAAAGTAAAGTCGATGGTGCAATTTTTTTCTAAAACTGAATCTAGATTCTAAAACTATTTTCATTTTCTTTTATTTTGTCATGTGGGATTCACACTCAATATGTTAACATGTGATTTGAGCATTGTTAATGCCTTATATTGACAATATAATGACCAATAACATTTTTAAGAAATTAGGTTTAATGCAGAAAGATCTAATGATTGGAACACCTTTTAATTCATTTTCAAGGCCTTTTAAGTTCCATGAACATCATTCAATTAGTGGATTCATGATTGTAAATCATGCCATTAATATAAGGAAAACCTCCTGTCATTAGAATTAGTGATAGGTTTGCAGTTAATTGAAGGTTTACCCTATGTCCTAATCTAATCGGTTCAAGCACATACACTAGCATCTCCCATTTACACTTTAGACATCCTATTGCTCTAAGTGTCATATATAAAGAATATGTTCCTTCATATACAATAATTTAAGGCACAAAGTTTTCAAAAAAATTTCAAAAAATGTATGACTCCAAAAATATTTACAACTTAGTTATTAGATCAAAATTATTTATAAACTAGACTTTACTTAAAAGAAATTATACGATGAGACATAAAAACTAAATTGAAGAAAATTTAACTCTGGAAACAAAACTAAAAAAAATCAAAATTTTATTAACTTTTTTAACTTAAAAAGCCTTAAAGTGAGCCATTGGGAACCTACTATTAGACATCCCTAGACCTCTTGAGCCTCAAAACAACACTTCTACAATTATTTCGAGGCATTCGAATATCTCGAAATAGTTAACACCTAAAACCCAGATAAACCTAAAAACTTCACAATTTTGATGTTTGAAGCTCTCTAAATTTATTTTGAACTAGTCCTAACACATAAAATCATAAACTAAAATTCTTGTAAATGTTGACTCAGTATAATTCAACTAAAAATACTATAAAAATCCCAAAAAATCATTTTAGGCATTAAATGAATTTTTTAATTGGATGTTACTACATTGCATAGCATATTCGAATAGCTTATATTTCAGATTTTCTTCCAGATTCATTAAGAATGCCTATGGATGAGCCATACATGGTTGGAAAACTTATTTGTCCTATTTTAATTGAAAGCTATGAAATAAAACAACAAAAGTAATTATCCCCACATAAAATAGTTTGTTTTATAGCTCAAGAGCTGAAACATGGCCATCTAAGCAGTTCATGTTGCAAATTTCTTTTAGGCGTGTTTGATCACGAAATTAGACCTTACAAAGGCCTGTTATGCTATCAATTCTATGAGTATTATAGGAAAAATACTAAAAAAAAATAATACTAGCAACATGGACAAAGATATTTCTTTTTCCAAAACTACTATTTGTTGGAAAACTATAGTAATTCTAAAACAATGTGTGAATACAAACACTTTTTGCAAATTTTTCTAACCAACTTCCAAATGTTCAATATCCATTAGTAAGGCTAAAAACATTCTATATATGTCAAAGGAAGCAAGCAACAAAAGTTTTTAGGTGGCTTAACCCAGAACTCTAAACAGCAGTATGAACAAAATGATTCAAAGGCACATGAATGACTTACTTTTTCTCGCTTTTATTTATATTTAATTATTCTTAACAAATAAGAGGCACACTAATGCCATTCACTTGAATTTTGTAATTAGAAACCAAATGACTCTTAACATTCACATTAGACACACCTAAACTATCTTTAATGGCTCTCATCAAGACTCAACAAATTTAGCTCACAAAAAAGTAACTTAAGCAATTAGAAAATATTATTTAATGCTCCAAATCAGCTGTAAATTCCAACATTTATTCAAATGCCCCCAAGTTGTTCCTGAAAGAACTTTAAATAAAACTAAACCTTGAGTTAATCATCAACTGAATGAGCCAAGCCTTATGTTTGGGAATACTTTAGGAAAACATGAGTTAGAACACCAGAAACAAGCATTTTAGGGAACATATAGTATACTACCTATTTTATTTGCTAGAAACTAATCAACAATAGCCCTAACCTATCGAGATTAACTTGGCTAGACCTACTCAAGCTAAAACATAATTATCTAATCAATCATTCTCATAAAATTCCCATCATTCCATAATCAAAGCAAGGGAACAAGCTTGATTACAACCCAATTAACATGATTTGTATTCATAGCATAATTTCAACTTATTAAGCTTAAATCCAGCAAATAAGATCATGATTTCATCAAATTAACACTTGATTTCAAATAATCTAAGCTAGATCTAACTTGACTCATAGATTTCATCAAGGCATCATCATTTCATCAAAGCCAAAACATGATCCTAAGCTTCTAAACATGCTTGGATGTGGTCATAACATTTTTAAGCTTATACAAACCTTAGCTAAATTCAAGAACTAAGTATTTCAACTTCATATCATGATTTCAACTCAATATACTTAGTTCTTAGCTTAACTAAACTCAATATATCGAGATCTCACAAAAATGGAATGGCCAAACCATATCTAAGAGTTTTTCATTTTTATATTCTAGGTTAGGTGATCTAATCATGATTTCAATCTTATTTCTTCAATCAATCAATAAATCATTCATCAATATCTTTAAATCTAGCTAAAACCTAGCTTAAATCAAGAAGGCATCATTAAATCATAAAAAATGTGGTCAGAATCAAAAGAACATGTAAATAATGATGGCTAAAACCTATACAAGCACGCTTAAGTAATAATCAAATATTAGATCATACTAATAAGTTAAAAATAAAAGAGATTAAGAAGAAATGCTACCTAATTAAGTTATTCCTCCACCAAAAAATAAGAGAGTATTTTAGAGATTTTTAATCCAAATTGTACAATTTGTAAAGTGTCAATAGGCCCAAATGTTAACGAGCTAATCCCAAGTCACCCTTAGGTGAGATTAGACTAGCTACTGACCTCCCTAACTAAATTTGAGTGAAATGACCTTTATACTCTCAATGAATAGATGATCATAATTTGCACATTTATCGCATGCTAAATTCGGTTAAACCTTAATCCAAAGCTAATCTTGTACAACTTTTTTTTATAATATCCAATTAATCATAAAATATTAATGCAAAAATCCAATTGGATGTTCTTTCTTGTAGTAAAAATATCCTTTAACGACATTCCCCAAAAAAATTAGAATTTCTTATCCTAAAGCTTTTAGATTAAGCCTTTAAGAATTATTAACACCTTAACATATTTTTATAATTTGATCTCGGTTACACTTTTTTAACATAGAATCCATTTTCAATAATCAATTTGAAATCCAAGCTCTAAAACTCCTCTAATTTAAAAAACTAACTCTAGACGATAAGGTTGACCTTTTACAACTAATTTTGCCAATAGTTGACTTTTCACTTATTGTCAACTTTTAATTTCACATTCTAAAATAAGTTTTTTTCATCCAAATAACCTTAATAACCTCTCTGGCTTTCTTTAGAGATGTAAACTAGTCAACTTTCGACATACTTAGATTTTCAAGACTCGAGTCTCAGTTTTTCGAACCTAACACTTAACCCTTAAATTGGATAATTAAGCTTAAATGCCTTATTCATTAAACTAAGTTGGTGAAAACATTCCAAAGCCTTAATTAGACCTTACTATAATCAGTAACTCATTCAAAAGGACCTAAACCTAGATAATTTCATTCAACCCCTAAAACCAAGAAAAGCATAAATATAGAGTTAAATTCAACATGACTATTAACTTTTAATAAGTCATGTAGACTCCCATTATCTCATAGATGTGTTAGATTTCTATAGGAAGTCAAATTCAAAATCATTATATCAAATTTAGTAAATCAATCAGCTTTTAATATATCGTATATATGTTTAAACTATATAAAAGATATTTGAGATATAAGCCAAATTTGAATTCTACTTATGGTTCTTATCTTTAAATGTTATTTATTATTGTCATGACCTACCTCTACCCAAGCACAGCGCTTGCATGAATCGCTTGGCCAGTCACGTGACTTATATAAAGGAACATGGTCATGATTACCTTTAGGTATGATTAGGATTTTAATCAAGCGTGATAAGATGATAGCAAGGGAGAGGACTGTTGGACGAATCTGTCATACAACCAGTCTTGGATGGCCACCATGAAGTAGCCAAAAAATTGGAGTCGCCACCAATCATTTTAGGTTAAGCATGATGGAATGCCTATTGAAAATGATATCCCCAGTTACAAAACTCAAAGCACTAATTTCATAGTCTATGAGGTCTAGAGATTCGTTGGTTGGGTTTGGGAGTTGATTGCATGTGGAGAAGGATTAGCATACCCATGACACCCAAAATAGTTATCTGCTATCCATGTCGTACTTTGGTTTTGATTGAATCAATTATTTTTATCATTATCTTAAGTAAAAATGTAAATCCAGGTTTTAAAAAAAATAAATCATTTACGCACTTGGAAGGTGTAGAGAACATAGAGATTTTTTATGAAAATGATCTCTGGATTTAATTTTAAAAATTTAGATATCCCATGTCAGGCACTGGAGATATATTGACATAGAACATTGCCTTATAATTTTTAAAAACAATTTAAAATTATAAATGCAAAATAGACGCCATGATATTGTGTAAAAAATAAACGATAAACAAAAAAATGAAAATAAGGGACAAAAAGAATGCATCTTATACTTGTCTTTGATTATTGAGGAATAATCGAGTTGGCAATTTTGAGACCCGTTTAGATTCAGTGGTCACTTAAGGTATAGCAAAATGAGGTTTTGATTAGCAAACCTAGATTTGTCCAAAAGAGATAGGTTTGACTTTAAGTGAAGTTTGAAAAGTGGGTTTAGAGTATCCCCTCAGAAGATAAGGTTATAGTATCCCCAATGGTAAAGATTTTGATATGTTTGAAAAGGGTATTGATTAAAAGACTTAAAAAGGTCTAAGAGAGAGAAAATATAGATTCTTAGAGTGAAAAGCAAGGATTGGAGCATCCCTTTGAAAAAGTGGTGTTGGAGTATCCCCAATAATGAAAATTTTACATGTGTAGAGAAAAAATGTTTTAGTAAAAAAGGTATTTTAAAAATGGAAATCGATAACTTGAATAAAATAGTCTTTTTGTTTTTGCCTTGATCTGAGGCTAAAAAAAGTCAATTGGGTGCACTTTGAGACATCCCAACATCTCGATAAAGGTAACTTGAGAAATTGGATTAATTTTAATTCTAAAAATAGAGGACAACATTGCGCACTTTTCCTTTCTAAATTTATTTCAGGTTTATCTAAGGGCTTTAAGAGGTAGTCAAGATACCATTGGAAAGGTAACTTGACAATGTGTAATATAAAAATATTTCAATAATCCTACGGAATTGTTTTCTAGGCTGAATTAATTTTTAAAATTGGGTTTGTTTTAGCACTGATAGTATATACAAAGAAAAAGGTGACTAACTTTAAAAATCATCCTAGATTCGTTTGGGTTCATTAAATCATAAATGATACCTTTCCAAAAAGGGAATTTCATGAACATTTTTAGAAAAATTTTTAAAATTCAAAAAAATTATCTGATAGGTTAGAATAGCCTAAACAAAATGCAATTCGTTAATTCCTAGAGTTTTAGACAGCGAAGGTTCAAAAACTAAAATGATTCAAAGGTAATCAAGGTATTGTCGAAAAGATAGTTCAATGCTCTTTATGGGAAAAATATCAAAAAATTTTAGAAAAATATTTTAGGGCTTAGAAATAATTTTTCAAATTCAAGCTGTAGCATTGCTAGAGCGAAAATAGGGGAATTTGTGTTTTCTACTAGTTTCTCAGGACTAAACCTGAGACATGGGCATCCAAACATCCATGACACCAAGAAAAAGATGACATAGGTGTCGTGAGTTCATTCCATAGTCCCGAAGTAGTTTAGGTTGATGAAATAACTCGTTAACCATGTCACAAACATGCATATGAAACTCAAGATTAGGGCATAACTTTTTAACAAATAAAGGGTTATTTTTCTTTTGAAAACCAGCATGTTTTTAACTCACTAAACCATGAATCCCGATTAGGAAAGCTTGATTTATCCCCAAGATTAGTGAACTTAGAGAAAACATTAAATCCATGCCAATCTCCATTTATAGAAGGTAGCATAGACTTAACCTATTTTTTTTTTAAATTTTAAAAATCTAATTTTTATAGCAAATAAGACAACACCTTGACAAATATGCTATAAACCAAAGGTGACCTAGATGAAGATAAACATAGGTGACACACCTAAACAAAAAAAATGACTTTTTTTAGCATAGAAAAGATTATAAAATGCAAAAAAAATGAGTATGAAAATACATGTACTTAAAGTTTTATGAAAGATGTCATAAATCATGCTATAGAGGTGATACGAACATGTTTGAGTAAGGAAAACGCTACTAGAATTTTCGAAAGGGAATTTTCATCTTATAAACCCATCGAATTATAGGAGAATGTAAGAATATGCATAGATAATAGTGGAGTGTGCATTCAAGTATGAGTTAAGCATGTGAAGATGAATGGAACATGTCAAAAATGCATAAATAGGGGCCGTTTGATGGCGAAAATAAAGAAAAGCTTATTTGGTCACTCAAGCAAATCTAACACACATAAAAAAATCATTATGGTCCTAAAGTTACCATAATTAAGGCCAAAGTAATGGATGAAAATCCTAGGATGATTAAGGCACCATGAATGGTTGGCTAAAATGATACAAATGTTAAAAATAGAAAAAATAGAGCAAGATAGAGAAAATATACTAAAAAGCTTTGAACTTTTACCTTTGCTTGGAGTAGCAACTCTAAGCTTAGTTTTTTTCCTCTCTTTGCTATTGATTAGCAAAAAAATGATGAAAAAAGAAAAGCTTTTGGTTATGGTCTAAATGGGAGGGAATTTTAGAGGGTGAAATGAGGGGCTTTTGGAGGTTTTTTTAAAGAAAAAAGAGAAAGCTACAAGAATAGGAGAGTGTTTTCAATGTAATAGTGCTTAATGTGTTTTTTTGTGTGTTTGAAGAATGTTTGCCAAATCTGTTGTTAGTCTTTTTGCTAAACCAAAATTGGCTTTTTTTATAGAGTGTGTTTAACTAACTTTTGTGAGCCAAAAGTGAAGGCATTGTGGGATTTTCCTTCATGTACTAGAGGACAACTCTAGGTACTTTGCTTAGTTATCCATTGGTTTTGACATGTAGAGTAATAGAGCAAGGGGGCTAAAAAGGTCTACAACATGGAGAAATGCTAAGCATACCCCAAACAAACCAAGCAATCCATGAAAATGTCCCATTTTTTAGTAATTGTGGGCCTTAAAAATTTGTTAAACCCAATCATAAGCCCAATACTAAGGCCTAGTATGAATTTTGATGATTTATGGTGTTAAAGATGTGCCAAGTTAGATTTCAAGATCAATTGTGCAAAAGTTGAAAAATGGTACAAACTAGGCAATTTTGCTTGGATGTATTGATACATTATATATTGTATCGATACGTCTGGACAAAAAACCTTGAATATATTGATAAAATGCAAGATGTACAAATACATTCACAGGATATAGTAATACAATCACTTATGTATTGGCACATTTTTCCCAATAATCAAACTTCAGCTACTGCCAAGCCTTGTATTGATACATTTAACCAATGTATCAATACATTAAGCAAATGTTCAATGCAAGCCTCATTTGTATTGATAAAACTAGTGAAATTTTGAATTTTAATGATGTAAGGGCCCTGTATCGATACACAAAGGGTATACATTAATATATTTATGCAAAATTGTGAAATTTATGTACCTTGCGCTCTTCAAACCTTTTACCTAATCTACGACTAATGGGGAACAGATTCATAAACATTTAAATGATTATGATCATGCCTTGAACGATGAGCTTTGATGCCTTGAATACTGGCCTGGACAAAATGGGGTATCTATAATTATTGTTATTATTATTTTCTTTTAGAGTACATTAAATTTTATTTTTTTTAAAAGGAAAAATTTTCTTATCCCTCCAAAAAACCTAATGTAACTCAAAAAGTTTTATTTTTCAAAGTCTTCGAAAATTCCAATTAATTATTTCAAGAAGGGTATTTTGTTGTTAATAATAATCGATGAGATTCAGAAAACTAAGGACTATTTTGGCAATCATCCAAGCCAACTAGTCATTTATGATTCAAATTTAGTGATTCAAAGTTTTTTTTCTTGTTATTAGCATGATTGACAATCATGCACTACTAATTGGATTAAGCCTATGGAACATATTTGGCCTTGAAAAGGGATCTTAATAATTTATAATTATTGGATCCCTATGCATCAAAGTTGTATCTCTAAGTTCTTAGTCATTAACTGTCAAGATAGGGCATTAGTAATGCTTAAAGACTAGCACATGTTACGTTTTCTTGCCGTAGAAGTAAGCAATCAATCTCATGAGTTAAAGTATAAGATATACATGAGATAGCATGCAGGTGTTTTTTTTTTTTGTGGAAACAAGTTCACTGAACATGATCCATATGAGAACTTTTTTTGCTATTATCACTCAAGTGTTTATGAAATTGTTCTCTTGTGCTAGTCATGTAACTAGTCCTCAGACTTAGGATGTTAAATCAACATTTATAGGAAGTGTCATACTTTGATTTCCTCATGAATAGGCCCGTTTTGATGGATGCCTGAAAAAGGAATATTTTGGGTATGGCATGAAGCATAGGAAGGCAAATAAGTGATCTATGGAAGATTCACACCTAAAGTGACATTTGAGACATATCACATCTTAGCTTCGGTTAATTTGATAACATCGTTGGCCAATTCATGATGAATTTAAGAGAAACTGTTTCTTTCAATCATAAGGTTAACCATATGTTATAAGAACTAATATGGATTTATACATGGTAGACACAATATTGCCTCATAGGTTTTTTGGAATATTTAGGGAAAGGATAGAGTTACACTAATAGGCTAGTTACTGAAAGGTTTCTTTAAGGTCATCCTTGCTTCAACATTTAAGATTAACTACATTCATTGCCAACATGTCGGGAACCTAATGGGTCATAATAATAAGTGGTATTGTTGGTTTAATCTTGGAATTCAATTAAATTGGACTTAATTACATAAAAGGTTAAATATGGAACACTTAACTGGAAAGTTTAATTGAAAAAGATTAAGGCATAATTAGGATTAGAGAAATCCAAATTTATATATATCTTAATATTATAAAGAGGATGCATTTATCTTATGAAGACAATGATGTTTTACCAAGTTACTTTAGGATAAGTTGAAAGAGTTTCACTTTTTGAAAGAATTTGATTTTTGATTCTTGAACATTAGGTTATTTGAACATCATGCTTTGATTCAGACTAGTGTTGTATGATAAAATTACCTAGAGCTTGCTAATATGAAGTGTTCCATTTGAGTAAGAAGATTTAGTTGAGACTTAAATCTATTCTATGAATCTTGGTATGGTGAATTATTGCATGAATAAGGAGTAGGTTTTTTAGACCATTCTTCATCATGTATTATTAACTAAGGCAAATTGTCTAATGACATTAATAGTTAGTGACGTGGATCAAAGGCTTAATAAGGAGTAAAATAGTTTTACATTGTTATTGGTTTTCAATATTGATTAAAGAAACTCAGTTCCAAGCACTATATAATGGGCTAATATAGTTAATATGAACTGGGAACTTTTAATTATACATATGGTATACAAGTTAAAAGATTAGTAAATTGAAATCTTAAAGACCATAGAGTTAACTAGGTTGGCATTGAGAAAAGCTTAGATATAAGGCATTTTATTCATGATAATCCCTAGTTTTGGCCAAGCTAATGTGATTAGCTAGAACACCTATTATTCTTGCTTCGTGTTTGTAATGAAAGAATTCTTTTTGAGCTATTGTAGCCAAAGACAAAAAATCAAGAAATTCTACAATTGTTGTATCTTAGTTTCTTTTTTTTCTTGTTTACCTTAAATTCTATTAACCTTTTTGCTTGCAAGAAAGAAAACACCCTTTGATTATGATCCCAAAAGATTAGTTTGCTAGCATAAGCAAATCTCTAAACCTCTTGAAGCCTCCAACAACCATTCATGTGGATCATCATTAGAGAAAGATATTTTTGCTTCATATGGCCTTTAAGAAAATCAAGAAATGACTAAGTATGGTTGTGCTCATGAAGGGACAGTGCATTCAGAGTTTTGATTCTCTAAGTAGGTTTGATTTTTAATCAAATATGTAATTTTAAATTACTAATATGACCACATGTCAATCTCAACCTAAGATCCTATGGAAGTCTAAGTGTTTCTTTGATTTCTTTATTTTTGTTGAGCACATTATTTATATGTTTTAATTAATTTTAAATTCATGCAATTTCATTGAGCATGAGCCCATATTTTAACAACTAGTATCAAAGCCTAAGGTTATTAGATTAATATTATTAAGCATCTTTTTTTTTGTTATAATCAATCTTGATTGATTTATGCATTGATTTGGTGAGTTTCGATTTGGGTAAAATTCTTGAAAAATTATTTTTTCATTAATCTTCTAAATCTAGAAAACATTTACTTTGGGCTTTAATCATGTTTAAAATTGCTTAAATAATTGATTTAGATTGTTTAATTAATCCAAATAAAGTCCAAACATGCCTTATGCAAATTAGGTTGTTTCTAAAGGGAACTTATTCCTAATAAAGTCTAGCCTCATGAATGTATTAGATTTCAATAATCATCAAAATACAAACATAAATGTAGCAAAAATAGTAAACATAGGAATAGGTAGACTTTCTAACAGATCTTTAGGGAGAGACTTACATATAGTAAACTTTAAGATTTTAAATCAAGATTTAATGACCCATATGATCAAAAGTTACCTTGAGTCTAGATTTCAAAATCAAAACACTAAAATACAAAGAAACTGATTTTATGAAGGATTCTTGAAGACCATAAGTAGCACACGTGTCCTACCTCATATGGTTATTTGCACGGGTGACTGTTGAAACCTTCTTGAGGCTCCATGGTTCTCCAGTGCTAGCTAAAAAGGTTGTTAACCTTCTACTAAAAGGTAACTTTAAATCTTAAATCAATAAAAAAATCAAGAAGAGAGAATGGAAAAAGATTTTATGAAGAATAATGGCTCTGAGTGAAGTGGCACAATCTTTAAGGTTTTGTGTAGGTGGAAATATTGTTTGAGAAAACTATCTTTTATCTAATAAAATATATTCTCTCAAAATATTTAGCAACCTCCTATCTAAAAAATTAGGTTAAAACTCTCTTATTTGCCTTTAGGCCATCATATATATATATATACACATATATACTAGCTCAATCTTACTCCTAATTGGATTTAGAATGTAATAGTTTTCACTTAGTTAAAACTCCTAAAACAAGTTAAACTTTTTCTCTTTATTTTAGGTTAATTAAATGGCCAGCTAAATCTCTTGCGCCTTCATCAAAACCGACCAAAATTGAGCCAAAGAAATCAACCGAACAAGCTTGGGCTACAAATATAGATACTAGCGCAATATTTAGGGTTTTTAGGGTAGACTTGTGTTTCCATGAATTTAATCCAAATAATTCAATTTTATTTATTCTAAATAAATAAATAATATTTATTTAATAAACATAATTATAAAATAATTATAAAATATTAAATAAATAATTTTGAAATAAAATTAGCTAGTATATATAAATCCCTATGGCTTTTATCACTATAAAATCTTAGTTTAGTTAAAAATACTTTTAACTTGATTTTAATATTATCTAATATTAATTATCAAATAATTAATATTAAAATAATATTAGAAGGGATTAATAATAAATTATGGATAGGAAATTTGATTCTAAATCAAATCGTGAGTTCAAGTGAAATCCTATTTCAACTAGAACTAGTGTTTGTCCACCTTTACATTTCTTGTTTTAGTTTAGACATTATTGTAATAAGATGATCTTATTATTAGTGTCTTAATTAGACAACCAAATCTAGATTTCACAAATCTAATTTTGTCTCAAACAATTGACCGTATTCAAATTTAATCCTTCATTCAAATTACCTTTTATTTAATTAAGTCATACTTAATTAAATCCTAGATTTAATCCAACATATCTACCTTATTGTGTGTGACCCATTAGGTTCACAAATGTTGTCAATGAACACGAATAATCTTATTAATCTTGTTCATGGATCAAGTGCTGGATCTAGCAACCTATCATGACCACCTAAATGTTGAAGAAGTTACTATGACCTTAAAGAAACCTTTCAGTAACCACCCTCTGAGTGTAATATGATCCTTACACCATATATCCCAGATAAAAGATGAGCATGGTACAGTGTCTACCAAATCTTTATCCATATTAGTTTTTGCAACACACGGTTAATGGTCATGGATCTATAAGGAACTACTCTTTATAACCCATTGTGTGTTAACCAAAAACTTTAATCCAATTAATCATAGTCAAGATCACTCGATATATGTCTTCAATGTCACTTGGAGTAGTGAATCCTCTTTGGGTCACTCATTGATCTACCATATGAATCATGCTATATGTAAAACCACCCTACCATAAAGCATCCATCTATTGTGGACTCGTTCGTGATGGAATCAAAGCATAAGACTCTCAGATGAGATAACCTATTATCACAAGTCAAAAAACTACTATATGTAACTGGCATATGAGAACATATTCCATAGACAACTGACTTATACCAAATGGAATTATCATTCTAGCCATATTGAATGGACTTGTTTTGGTAAAACAAGCACCCATATGCTATACCCAAGTATCTCGTATACTTCAACCTCTATGAGATCAAGGGGTTGCATGCATCTAATGCATGGAGGGTTAGTATATACTAGTCTTTATGCATTGTGAATGCCCCATCTTGACGATACAATGACTAGGAATAGTTTTAGAAATACGGCTTTGATGGATCAGGATCTGATCAACATAACTAATTTCCTAACTTTACAAAGCCATCATGTTTCAAAGGCTTCACCCAATTAGTGTTTTCATGAGTGTCAATCACATTACTATCATGAAGGAAAATGTATGTTACTTTATGCTTTGTAACATGTATGATGTTATTTAACCATGTATCCCATGTCCCATTCTGATTAGTACAAAAGCATACACCAATATCTCTCACTTGTACTTAAAGCAATCATATTGCTCTACGTTGAATATATGTTAATTCATTTGTGATAATCTTTATTATCAAGTCATCAAACTGTTTGGACATTAATAAGACCGTGGTTCCATTCATATGGCTCAATTATCATATAAAACTATAGGAATCAACTTATTAGCTCGATAGCTAATGATCCAAGATAAATCATTTAGGAAGACACAAGAAAATGATTTGTTTGATGGCTTTCATATATAAATATGTAATCTCTCTAGTTGAAACACTTTTCAATATTACATCTAAGTAGTATGCATTTTGATTGTCACTTATTCATGAATATTAACCTTTAATATCTCATAAATGCTCCCACTAAATCTTATATATGCAAGATTCTTATAGGGAATCTAATTAGAAACTCCTTTCGAATTCGATTTGATCTGGGTCTTAACATATGCTTGATATATTAATTCAATATGAATTAAGTGATAGGCCAAGTTGTATAACAATTCTACTGTATTTATTAAATAAGGAAATCGTATGGCATCTATATGCAAAAATAAACAGATATATGTACATAACATATTTTAAAATAATATCCTCACATTCAGCCTACATTTGTCAAAAAACAAAACATCTAAATATCGAATAATAAATCATAAAGTTTCATAAACTTTCCTAAAAGGATCTACATGCTTGATCTATATCAATTGGGTTGCCTCTTCCACGTTAGCCCGTCATGATTACTCAATACAATTGCAAGTTTATGTTTGAAAATATAGAGACCATGTAATAATGCAAATTCTATGATTCGCCAATGTTTTAAAACATTAAGAAGGCAAGTTTTGATCAATATCTATAAGATTGCCTTTCTCATGGTCTATTTTATCTAATCCTTTCATTTGGTTCTTATAATATGTCACATATTTAAGTGCCAACATCTAGGTATCATATACCAAGAGAAGTGAATAAGTCTCAAAACATGTCTATCTACAAAACTTTTATAAGCTTTCTACTTCGATCATATTGAAGTATTGCTTGCAATCTTTACTCTACTAATCTAGCTTTTCATAAGTATGGCATGTTTATTTGATTTGTCTTTTTTCATAAAAAAGTATAATGATAAAACATGGATCATAATCCATGACACATCTAATGTGCTTAAGTCTTAAAATATATCCTATCACATGAGGCCTGTTTAGGCCACCTTCTAATATCTTGCTTACGAACAATTCCTTAAGGATGCCAAACCTCTCTTCATGATTGTCTTTATTGAATTATTCAATAAAGCTTTGGATGCTTTCAAAAGCATTGATTGCCACTTGCTCTTTTCAAAGTTTAGGTGCTTAACTAGTTATGATCATAATGCGGCTAGATCAAGATCATCTATATGAACTTGATAAGCTAGCCCTAACCTAGTGGACTTTTCTTGGATATGCCAATCTATTTGTATTAAGACAATCTTGATACTGTGGGATTAGATAAGGGAGTTTTATCTATTCAACTTATTAGAATCAAGTATGCTACATAGTGACAAGTTTGAAGTTATACTTTTTATTTATATCTTATATGAATTTGGAACATATTTAATGTCAATAACATTCATATGATAAAAATTTAGTTAGGTTTTAATACTAGAATGATTTTTTATTGGTTTTTGCTTAATTATACCCTTAACTATAATACAAGAATTTCAATGTTTGAATCTTCTTAATAAGCTAGGACCTCTTTCATTTTTACAAAACCTTGGGGATAGCCTAACAAGCTATGCAAGAACTAATTGAGTAGGTAACTTAACTTACTAATTGCATCTTTATGTAACTCCTAGGTCAGTTAGGTGGTAATGCTTTACCTAAATACATTATATGTATTTCACCTAATCATCACCTCTAATACCGTAGGGTCAAGTTTGTAAGCATCCAGACAACATGGCCTTAGTTGTGTAAGACCCATTAATTATAACTCAAGCAGCTCAAGGGGAAAGAACCTTAGGGGTAGCCCAATAGATCCCTATGGTTAGAACTCTAGTATCTTGTTATAATCTAATGGAAAGCGTCTAATCATGTTTAGGCATGGGCTTAATATTTTATGAAGGATTTCTTTTAATTGATTATTTAAGTCTTATAGATTTGGTTTTAATTGCATGGCATTGGCATTCATTTCAAGTGCATATGTATCACATGTGTATCAACATAAAATAAATCTATCACATGCAATCTACTAGGATGATTATGGACTTTCAGCTAAACTAATTTCCTTAAGCCATTAAGAAACTAGATGGTCAATTTCCTAGGGACTCTAATTGCATATCACATAAGTCTTCATGGTGAACTCCTTGGACTTCATCTTGGCACCATCTCCTTGTATCTTGGAGTACATAAATTCTCTAAATGCTAACCTAAACCTGACCTTTAACTATGTAACAATTACAATAGTTTAAAGAAACCTTGAGTTATATTTGAGGGCTATGAGAGGAGAGTTTTACAACCCTAGATAATAAAAAGATAAGGCTGGATTCACAGACCTTATTTATAAAAATAAATACCAAAATAAATAAAATTAACCATCCACAACCTAGTTATACTAAGGTCTAAGTCCATAACCATAACTATCCTCCATGCTTCAACAATTATAGCATAATAATGATGTATAGCTAATATCACATGGTAATCATATGTACATAATGCATGTATAAACAACTTTATAACATTCAACAAAGTATCTATAAAAATCGGTCAAAGTCATTAGACACATTTAATCTTATTCCTAACCTTTTAGGAAATTAATTTTAAACTGATAGTTACCTAACTTTTAGGTGATTTATCTCAACAAGAACAAAACTTTTATTTCCATGCTTAAATTAGGTTACCAAAATTAACATGTTTAAGGAATTAAAATTAAAGTCACTTATTTAATTAAACAATTTAAGAAAACAAGTTTTCAAATCTTGATTTTTTAAAAGCATATTTATTTAAGGAATCCTAGTTAAATTTGTAACTATTTCAATATTCCTAACTTTTAAGATCAAGTTCTATAAAATAACTCTTTATCTAATCCAATTAAAGATCCTTCCATGACTGAAGGAATCTAATTCTTAATTTTAAGGAATTTCACTTGCACTAGAAAGCTAGTTCCAGCGAAAGTGGAACTCTAGCAAGTAGTGCCCTTGGCTTTGGTAATCTTTTTAGCCATACCAATAGCCCTTGATTGCACCCTTGGATGATGTTTAGGGACTGTTTCAATGCTGGAAAATCAGATTAGGTGCTGCTAAGAAATAATTCAAGGTTGCATACAAGAAGGCAACAATCTTGCCCCCAATAAGCTTTAAGAAAACCAAGAATTAGCATCATGTTGCTACAACCCTAGTCTTGATGTCTAATTTCCACACCAAAGAAAGATGTTTATATACTAATTTTAGTTGCCAAAAATTCATTCAAGATGCTATCAAAGATGGAGTCAAAGAAACAAATTCAATGGCAACAAGTTGCCATACAAATTACAATTATCCATGAAACACCTTTGTTGAATGTGGCATCAACATGCCTTAATTTTCAGCAACCAAGATCCATTAAGAATCACATATTCTTTAATTAACGTACTCTCCTAAAGTGCAGCAAACCTATGGAACTTCTCCATAAAGATTTCAAGGTGCATTAGGTGTAGGGTCACATCCAAGATTAGCCAAAAAAACACCATACCATGTGATTTCATCAAGAACATTCAAGATTATGTTTCTTTTTTTAAATCATATTTAAATAAATCAAAATTGAATTTTATAAGTTTAATATAATAAAATCAGATTGTGCTTTGTCCAAACACTTTAATCCAATTAATCATCATGAAGATCACCCAAGATATGTCTCCCATGTCACTCGGAGTGGTGAATCCACTCTAGATCACTTATTCATTACCATATGATTCATGTTATACCCAAAACCACCCTACCATAAGCATTCATCTATTGTGGACCCGTTCATGATGGAACCAAAGTATAACACTCCTCATAGGGGATTACTTAGTATCATAAGTCAAATGATTGTAATACATGACTGGCACATGAGAACTTCTATAGACATTAGAGTGACTTATACCAAATGGACTTCTCATTCGAGCCATGTTTAGAAAACTTGTTCCCATAAAACAAACACCCATATGCTATCCTCAAGTATCGTGTATACTTCAACCTCAATGAGATCAGAAGGTTGCATACATCTAATTAATGGAGGCTTAACATATACTAGTCTTTTTGTATTGTCAATGCCTTATCTCGATAATAGATAACTACGAACAGTTTTAGAAACATCACTTTGATGCATAAGGATCTCATAGTGTAACTGATTAACTAACTTTGCAAGGCCATTATGTTTTAAAGGCTTCATCTAATTAATGTTTACATGGGTATCAATCACATCTCTAACATAAAGGAAAACTTATGTTACTTTATGCTTTCTAACATCAATGATGTCATTTGACCATGTATCCCATGTCCTAATTCGATTGGTTTAACGGCATAAACCAATAGTTTTAGGGTCAAAAGGGTTCGTTTTAAGTCCCATTTTTGGAGTTGTTTTTGGAGCTTTTAAATCAATTTTCCAAGTTATTTCAATTTTAGGATTTGAGGGATGATGCCATTTTCAATTCTTGATTAATTTATGTTAAAAATGTTTTAATAAAATCAATTATAGGCTTAATATCATGTTACTTCAATGATGAAATATTCTAGACTGTTTTATTGCTACTTATGCAATAATATGGATGTGGAACTGTTCCATAACCTTACTGGTTTTTTCTTGGATAGCATCCTATATCAATTTGATTCATGTCTAAAGGTTTTATGAAACCTGATGCTTGCTGGAAAGGTGTAG
This sequence comes from Adansonia digitata, assembly GCA_029448705.1. Lineage (NCBI taxonomy): Eukaryota > Viridiplantae > Streptophyta > Magnoliopsida > Malvales > Malvaceae > Adansonia > Adansonia digitata. The sequence continues at coordinate 10,094,527 of JAQSVH010000012.1, read as the reverse complement.
CAACTGTCATTGCACAGGGACCTTTCAAAAATGGTAGACATAAGACAAAAGTTACCAAGCAGGTGCTGCATATAGGGTGACCAACAACCCATTTTTTAGGTGTCCAATAGCCATTAAAAGTGACACATTACAACCTCCAAGCATGGTGGGCAGTAGCCATCCAATGGCTAAAGAGTTTGCCTCCACCATGAATACTAAATGTTAAAAGTCCTAATCCAAGTGGAAATCAATTCCCAGTAGGAGTGTAATTTCTTAAATTTGGGAATTTAATTTCTAATATTTTAGAATGTAATTCTACTAGGATTAGATAATTGTTACCTAATAGAATTGAAATTCCTAAGAGTTAATATGTTTTTCATATTTCTTGATTTAGTTTAAGACAAAATAGTTTTCTAAAATAAGAACGCCTTAAAATTTGGTAACTAATTTTTCTAAAATGTTTAAAGAAAATGGTTTCCTTATTTTAATGTCTTATAATGTTACTTTTGAAAAACAATTTCCCTAAATGGTTTAGAAAGTATTACATGCTAGATAGTTGGTCTAAATTAAGATAAAGTTATCTAAATGTTACATAATATCCTAATTATAAAAAACAACCTAAAAGTTAGGTAATGTCTAATTTAAGATAACCTTTTAAAAGTTACGAATTTAAATAAAAATGTTTTAATTAAAGAACTAAAACTACTAAATAATTTATTAAATCATCTCAAATTGTTTGATGAGGTTTCTGCATATGATGCACAAGATCGTCAAGTGATATTGGCAATGTATATTTAATATCGTGCTTATAATATGATTATGATAGTATAGGGATGATTATGGACTAGACTTTAATATAACTAGATTATAGATGGTTGAATTTTTCCTTTTGGTATTTATTTTACAATAGGGTATGCAAACCCTACCTTTTTTTTCAATTAGGGGTTTTAAATTCTCTTCTCACCTAATTTCCCTTAAATATAACTTGAGGTTTCTTACAATGATATGCAACTGTTACATAACTTGTAAATTTATATAAATCCAAGATATAAAGAAGATGGTGTCAAGAAGAAAAGACTACAGAGATTACCATTGAGCCTTACAAAAACTATGTATGATACCCTTAGGAATTTTACCAACTAGTTTCCTAGTGGCTCTAGAAATAATTTAGATAAAATCCATAGTACTCTTACTAGATTGCATGTTTATATTTATTTTGAATATATATATGTGATATATAATAGAATAAATGCTATGCATGCCAATCGAGCAAAGCAATGAAACCAAAGCCAAATGATAAAAAATCTCTCATAAAATATTAAGTCCATGCCTAAGCATGATTAGTTGCCTTCCATCATTTATGGTAAGATACTGAAGTTCCTTTCTTAGTAGACTTGTTAAGTCACTAAAGGTTAAGCCTACCATTCCAATTCCTTAAGTTATGAATGATGGGTCTTAATCAACTAACAATGTGTTATTTGGATGTAAAAAACTTGAGCTCATGGCATTAGAGGGAATGGTTAGGCGAAATGCATATGATGCATTTAGGTAAAGAGTTACCACCCAACTAGTCGAGGAGTTGCATAGTAATGCAATTGGTAAGCTAAGTTATCTACTCAGTTAGTTTTCATATAGTTTGTTAAGTCATTCAAGGTCATTTAGGAACGAAAGTGATCCAAGCTCATTAAGATATCCAAGCATTGAATTTCTTAAAGTAGTAGTCATAAGCTGTTATTTTGTTAGAATATGGAGACAATCATTAAGTTGTAAAACTTTATCCAAGGATTAAAATCACAATTATTAATGATGAAATGTCTTAGTTCATATTGGATATAAACAAAACATTACTAATGAATTGTCACTAAATAGCTGATAAGTTTAATGGACCAAAGTCCATTAGCAAGTCACGTCTCACATTACTAAGTTTATCTTGATACTTCTTAGAAGCCATATCTAAGAATTGTCCACTAAGTCAAGTGTAATCTATCAAATTCATATTAATGGCCATGATTAAGCCATATTGTAATGATGGCTAGTATGGTTCCTAAACTTCGAAAAGGGTAAGTGGCTATTTAAGCTTGTGAAATCATTTGAAGCCTTAAAGAATTCTACAATAAATGCAATCACAATAAGAGTTTCAACATCCCTAAATATTTTTTTAAGAGCAAGATGTTAGAAGGTAGCCTTATTAGTATTCATGTTAAAGGATGCATTTCAAGACTTGAGCACTTTAAATAGGTGATAGATCATGATCCACGAGTTGTCCTATGAAGAAAAACAAGGCAAACATAATGCAATAACCACCATTGTGTGTGCTAGATCAATAGAGTAGAGATTGTGAGGAATAATTGGACATTATCATAATAGGAAACTTATAGAAATTTTGACATTAGACATGTTTCAAAATTAATTCCCTCCTCTTGGTATATGATGTTGGGATGTTGACAATTAAATATGTGTGAAATAATGTAAGAACCAAATGAAAGAGTAATGAAGATAAACCATGGTAAAAACAACCTCATTTATATTTATCAAAGCTTACTATCTTGATTAATGTTTTTGAAAAATTATCATTTATATATAAACTTTTGATATTTATTTTGGCAATTACATGTAAATTGAAGGTGTTTGCTAGCATTAGATGCCACATTTTGATTCATTCCTTTTTGAATAAATCTTTATACATAAAATTAGTTCTATGTCATGCTCTCATTATTATTGTTAGCTATATCAGCTTTGAATTAAACTTGATTTTGATATAATTAAAACTTAAGCTTAATTAGCTTGTGTTTAAATATTTTCAAGTTAGTATTTTGCCATGAATTATTTGAAAACACTTTGAAAAATATTAGAATGTGTTTTAACTCCTTTAATCACTAAAAATGTGCTTTTAATACATACTTTGTTATAAAACATTTTTGGGATAAGTTTTATAAGTTTTAAAGTCTGAAAAACCCCTTCAAGATGATTGTTATATGAATATATCAATACCCTAAGTGTTTGCATTGATGCAATGCTTGACAGTAGCTAAATAATCTTATGTTAGCTATGAATTAATTTCGATTTTGATACAACAAACAACTTAAGCTAAATTAATTTGTACTCAACTATTTTCAACTTAGTACTGGTGTTAAATTAAAAAATATTTTGAAACTAAGTTTCTATTTTCTCAAAAATAGAAGTTCCAAAATATACATTTATACTTAGAATATTTTTTAGATATGTTTGAGTTAATTTCAAGCCAAGAAAAATCATTTTACAAAAGATTTTAAAGGGATGTATCAACATAATACATAAATGTATCAATATTATGCTCAAAACCCTCAATTGTATCGATACCTATCAGCATGTATCGATATAGTGTAGTGAGTATCATTACTTACTCTATATGTATCGATACATTGCTTAGCAGTAGCTAAGGTTTGGCTGAAACCCCTAAAAGTATCAATATAGGTGTGTCTGTGTCGATATAAGTTGACAGGTATCAATACAATAGGCTGTAATAGTCATATTTTTAATTTTTGTATCGATACTATTGGTATTGTATTATACAATAGCACGGGTCTGAATGAAAACAAGTATTTATAAAGGCTACAACGGCTCTCCAACCACCTCATTTAATGCCCAACATTTATAAATCAATTCCAAGCTATAAAGAAAAGTTATTAATAGTTGAAGAAGCAAGAGATACAAAAATCAATCAAGCATTAAACAATAAAAGCTCAAAGTTTTCAAATTCTTTATTTTTCTTGTATCAAATTTATACTTTTTCAAGTTTATTTGTATCTTATTCACTTTGTACTTAAATTCTAGCAAACACCCACCTACTGGAGGTTCAAATTATTTGCAAATACTTCATTCATATCATAAAAGGGCTACGTCAAATTAAGTGAAAACACTTAAGAATTTAGGGTAGAATTCTTAAGGGGATTGAAAGGTTCTATCTAAGCCTCAAAAAGATAGAGTTGTAAGGTTATACCTTAGTCTTAAAGGTAACAATTTCATTAGTGAATTATAGGAATCACTTTGGCAAAGAAGTGTTAGGAAGAGAGGATGTAGACTTCAACTTCAAAGACTAAATGTCTATAAATTGATTGTTTGTTTCTCTCATCCTTAACTTCTTGTTACTTTTAATTTATTTCAATTTTTTGTAATCAATTAAATTATGATCAATTTTTTATAGAACCAATTCACCCCAGTCTCTATTTAATCTTTACCTCGAGCTAATAATTGGTATCAGAGCTTAGTCTCTATTATAGGTTTCACAACCTAAAGAAAAGATCTTTGACAGCTCAAAGAATGGAAATGCAAACATAATGCTTAAAGCTTTAAGAAACTTACAAGAGTTTAAGAGCCAAATGAAGTTTGTCTCATGGGATTTGAGATAAATGCAAATGCTATAGGACTTGAAGAAAATTCCATCATGAGACCTCTACTCTTCAATGGTAACAACTACTCATATTGGAAGACAAAGATGAGGCTCTTTATTCAAGCTAATGACTATGAAGTATGAAAGATCATTATCAATGGACCATTTATTCCTCAAAAAGAGAGTTGGAGATAGTGTTTTACTAAAGGAAGAAGATGAATGAGATGAGTAAGATACTAAGATGGTGCAACTAAATGCCAAGGCCATGCACACATTATTTTGTGCTTTTGGTCCAAGTGAGTACAATAGAGTCTCACTTTGTGACAATACCAAGCAAGTGTGGGATAAATTGGCAACCATTCATGGAGGAACAAATCAAGTCAAGGAATCCAAAATAAGTGTACTTACACTTGACTATGAATTGTTCAAAATAAAGGCAGATGAAACTATGAAGGAAATGTTAGATAGGTTTACAGACATCATCAATGAATTGAAGGCACTTAGAAAAACCTATCCAAATAAAGAAATGGTGAACAAGCTACTCAATAGTCTTCTAAGTCTTGGGAAGCAAAAGTGACAGCAATTGTGGAATCCAAGGATCCCAACACATTTTCTTTGGATGAACTCATAGATTTTCTTCTAACCTATCAGATGAAGATTAAGCATGGTCAAAAGCCGCTAAAGAAGGCAAGTGTTTCCTTTAAATCAACCACTCTAAGTGATGATGAGGTTAAAGAAGATGAGGAAATGGCTATGTTTGCAAAAAGATTCAATAAATTTATGAGGATGAACAAGACAAAAAGACCTTTAAGAAGAAAAATAGTGAAAAGAGAGTTAAGCAAAAAGGAAAATGACCAAATAATCTACTATGAGTGCAAGAAATCGATACACATCAAATTTGAGTATCTAATGTGGAAGAAGCAAAACCCAAAAAACCAAAAGAAAAAGGCTATGGTGGATACATGGAGCTATAGCGACACATCCGACAATGATGATGATGAAGTGGCCAACCTATGTCTCATGGCTCTTGATGAGTCCAAGGTACCCTCCAATTCTAATTCATATTCATTTGATGAATTGTGAGATGCATTTGATGAGTTATCATTAGAATTTGAAACCATGAATTTAAAATAGAGGAAAATGATTTCTAAACTTAAGGAAAAAAATGAGTTATCAAGCATGACAAATAATAACCTTAAAATGAAAATAGATGAGATATAAATTAATAATGATGATCTAACCAAGAAAAATAAAAACATGCATAACTCATTCTCAAGGTTTTATATGGCACAGCAAAAACTAAATAATATGCTAGGAACACAAAGAGCATTCTTTGACAAAGATGGTTTAGGCTATAATAAAATTGAAAAAGATATTTATTTTAAGAATTTCTTTGTGGCATAAAACAAATCATTTGATGCATCTAGCATTTGCACTCATTGCCATAAATTTGGTCATACATTTCATACTTGTTCTTTAAAGACCATTACTTATAAAGAAAGTTAATAGAAGGATATGGATTCCTAAGGGAGTTAGCATATCTCAAGATAAGGCTATCAAAATGAAATGGATTCCAAAAGGCACATGAATTGTGAACACTAATACTCAAGGACCCAAGAAAATTTGGGTACCTAAAAACAAAACATGATTTCGTGTTTATAGGAGGAAGAGCATTGCTTTAAGGCAAATTCAACAAAGAAATATTCTTCATACCTTGATAGTGGATGCTCAAGACACATGATCGATGACAAAAATCAATTCATGGAACTAAGGCCTAAGGATGGTGGAAGTGTTACTTTTGGTGATAACTCTAAAACATAAATTGAAGGCATTAGAACCATTGGTAACAATTCCTCATCTAGCATTGAAAATGTTCTATTTGTCAAAAGTCTTAAAGATAACCTCTTTAGTATTAGTCAATTATGTGATCAAGGGATAAAAGTTATTTTTAAGTCAATGAATTGTCAAGTTGTTGATTAAATCAAATAAAATTGTTTATATAGGACATAGAAAAGAAAATGTTTATATTGTGCATCTAGATGATTTGTCTTCTTAAAATGTTTACTTTGTTGCTAATAATGATGACTTATCTTGGTTATGGAATAGAAGATTATGACATGCTAGTATGAATGTAATTTAGAAATTATCTAGGAAAGATTTTATTGTTGGATTGCCGAAGATTAAATTCGATAATGATAAAATATGTTATGCATGTGTTTAAGGAAAATATAAGAGAGCTTTATTCAAACCAATTAACATTGTTTCAACTACTAGGGTATTGCAACTTATTCATATTGATCTTTTTGGCCCCACTAAGACATTAAGCTTGGTGGAAAATGATATGGATTTGTTATTGTAGATGACTACTCTAGAATTACTAGATTTTCTTCTTAAGCTCTAAAGGTAAAGCCTTAGAAAAATTCATTACTCTTTGCAAAATTATCCAAAATGAAAATGGTTATTTTATTTCAAGTGTGAAAAGTGATCACGGAAAAGAATTTGAAAATCTTGGTTTTGACAAATTTTGTAATGAAAATAGTATTAGCCATAATTTTTTGGCTCCTTGAACTCTTCAACAAATGGAGTTGTTGAAAGGAAAAATAAAACCTCGGAAGAAATGGCTAGAACCATGCTTTGTGAAAACAATTTACCAAGCTGTTTTTGGGTGAAAGCCATTAACACTTTTTGCTACATTATAAATGAAGCTATGGTCTGGCCAATTTTAAAGAAAACTCCATATAAACTTTTTAAAGGAAGAAAACCTAACATTAGCTATTTTCATCCTTTTGGATGCAAATGTTTTATGCTAAATAATGGAAATGATAATCTTGATAAATTTGATGCAAAAAGTGATGAAAGAGTTTTTCTTGGCTATTTTACAAATTCCAAAGCTTATAGACTATTTAATAAGAGAACCTTGGTTGTTGAAGAGTCCATACATGTTATTTTTGATGAAGCTAACTCAACCTTGAGGAAGGTATCTCTTGATAGTGATGATGTAGAGATTTACGAAGAACAAGCATCACACAAAGAGTAAGAACAAATAATTCAAGATCAAGAAGCTCCAAAAGAAGAAGAATTACATGAGCCAACTCAAGCCAAAAAAAAATCATCTTAGAGAGTTGACTTATGCCAAAAAAGTTGAGATAATTGGTGATCCTAATCAAGGGATAAGAACTAGATCATCCATTAGAAATGCCTTTAATTCTATAGCTTTTCTTTCATAAATTAAACCTCAAAATTTAGATGAAGCTTTAAAGGAGATAGTTGATTATGGCCATGCAAGAGGAGTTAAATCAATTTGAAAGGAGCAAAGTTTGGAATTTATTGAAAAAAACCTAATAATTATCTAATCATAGGTACTAAATGGGGTTTTAGGAACAAACTTGATGAGCATGGAACCATAGTTAGAAATAAGGCTAGATTAGTAGCTAAGGGATATAGTTAAGAAGAAGGAATTGATTTTGATGAGACTTATGCCCTTATAGCTGGACTAGAGGCCATTAGAATACTATTATTGCATTGTGCCCTGGGGTGGATCCTCGTGGATCTATGGGTGCATATGACTTAAAATATTTTTCTGACTTGGGAATGCCTTTTTGACTAAGACTTTTCCTTTACGACATGATAAGAATGAGCAAGTATAGATTCTTGACTAATGACACAGTAAGGGGGACCATAAGACGAATCACACATCTTATTGGTCTCGGATGACAATCACGAAATGCCCAATGCTTGGAGTCACCACCAATCATTTCGGGCTAGGCATAACCGGATGCCCGTTGAAATCTATGTTTTGAGTTACGAAACTCAAAACATCTATCCCTTGGTCTACATAGTACAAAGATTCATTATTTGGGTTCAAGAGTTAGTTATGCACGATGAGGTACAAACGTCTTTGTGACACTCGAAATTGATACCTTACTGGCTATGTCTTATCTCGATTTTGGTTCTTTCGATATTAATTTGTCACTATTTCAATATGACCCTCTTTTAACACATGAGTCTTATAGATATACAAATCCAAGTTTTAATGAAAAAGATTTAATCTCATATACGCCTTGGAGAGATGGGGAACATAAAGATTTTCAATAAAAATGAACTCTGGATTTTACTTTAAAAAATAGAATATTCCACTTTAGGCACTGGAGAGATACCCACGTGGAGTATTGCCCTTAGTTTTATTTGAAATGATTGGAAAACATAAATGCAAATAGTTATCACAAAGAAATCATGTTAGTAAGCCAACAAATGACGTAACATAACATGGATCATTTAATGCAATGATAAAGAAATGGGATGAACTATTTAAATCTATCTCACTATTGGCATAGATTATCTAGGAATGATCAAATTGGCAATTTTCAAGACACATTTAGGTTCCTTAATTGAACAAGGTTTCTTGACACATTTGTGTAAGTCTGGGAAGGAAAAAAATTTAATTGTTGTTGAAAGATAGGGTTGGAGTATCCCCTCAGAAAGATAGGGCTGGAGTATCCCAGCGGATGACAAATAATTTTGATAAAGGAAAATTTTTAGATCTTGTCAATTTTGAAAAACAAGGTTAGAGTATCCCCTCAGAAGGTTAGGGTTAGAGTATTCCTAAAAGTGAAATGTCTAACACTCTTTAGAGAAGTTGAGTTGGAAAAATTAAATTGACAAAACTTTGTGATTTAGAAAACAAGTGAGCATTTTGACAACATTTGGCAAAAGCAGTTATTGTGAATGAGGATGGTAAAGATGTACAATATGTTTATGCCTTGATACGAGCCTATAAGAGGTCAGAGTATGTTCTTGTTGCTGATCTGGGTGATATGGTGACATTCAAAGGTTTGAGACGAAGCTCTAGAAAACAACTCAATTTTGACCATAACCAAAAGTAGGGGACAACATCATGCTGTCCTAATTCTAAAATTTATTCTAAATTGGTTTGAAGGCTTAAGAGGGTGAACAAGATATCAAGAGAAAGGTAACTCGATGAGGGTCAATCTAAAAATATTCCTAATATTCTAAAAAGTCATTTTCTAAGGGAATAAATTTTCAAGTTTGGATCTATTACACTGCTAGCAAGGCATACAGGCAGCAAGGTGTGTCAAACTTTGAAAAATCACCTCGAACTCATTTAGTATCAAAAAATTACAAACGATACCTTTTCGAAAAGGGGATTTTATGAACCTTTTAGAAACAATGTTTGAAAAATTTGGAAAAACTCATTTAGTGGGTCTAAAAGGCCAAACTAGAATACACTTTGTTAACTCCAGGGATTCAAGATAGTTTAGTCTGAAAAATCATAAGTTTTTCATTTGGAGTGACACTAGGATGGACAAGACCTCATTTTAAATATATTTTGACACACTTTCAGAGAAAAATATTATAAAATTAAAAAAAAATCATATGGGAGTTTCAAATGATTTTTCAATTTGTTACAGTGCTACTGTCAGTAGGGGACAAAGTAAAGCAGAGGATATTTCTTATTTTCCTTATGTCTAAACTTGAGTCATTGACATGCAAACATCCATGACTGAAGGGAAAGAGTGGCATGAGTGTCACAAACTCATTTGCACAGCCCTGGAGTAGTTTGAGATGATAAAACAGCCCGTTGGTCATACAACTTACAATTTAAACTCAAAAATAAGGCACAAACATTTAGGGAACAATTGCAAGGCCATTTTTGTCAAAATTCAAAAGTTTTAAGCTCGTTTAATTAAGATTCCAGATCTGGAAAACTTAATTTTCCCCAAGATTTTTTTGCTAACTTTAAGGAAAATACTAAGTTCATGCTAATCCTCATTGGTTGAGGTTAACATGCTTGGCTTGTGAAGGTTTTGAAAATTAGGTTTTGACAGCCATCAAACGTGCATTTTGACAAGGGGAAGACAACAAACATACAAGGGGATGGCACATAACATGAATAGGGATGCTAACTTTACCAATGGTCTGGACAAAGAAGGTGTTATGTATTTTGACAACAAAATGCTATGGATGCTGAAAATGACAATGATTCATGCAAGCTAATGTATTGTGCTTGAAATGTGTTAAACTAATGATTCATACATGGATTAAGGATAACAAGATGCATGGATATGGCATAAAATGCATGAGTAAGTGCTATCAAAAAAATAAGGATGAAATAAGGCATTTTGCACATCGAAGGGGATTAAGGCATCCAAATCCTAAACTACCACAACCAAAAGCCACAATAAAGCATGATAATCCTAAGAGGGTGATGGAAACATGGAGAGCTCACTAAAATGATGAAGGTGCTAAAAAACAAAAAAAGAAAGTGATAAAGTAGAAAGTTATACCAATAATACTTCAATTTTGGCCACATAGTTAGAGCAACTAAGATGGCTTGAATTTTCTTATTTTCCTTGTTGTTAATAAGCAAGAAAAAGAGAGAAACAATGAGGTTTTGGTTCTGGTATGGATAATGGTGATTTTCAAAATGTGTAGTGGTTAAGAGTAAGTGTTTTAAGGCTATTTTTGGGTACTAAGTGAAAAGCTACGAGATTTGGTTTTCTTGATGTGTGAATGTGTTTTTAGAAGCTAAACTAAGCTAATCTTTTAGCAGAGATATAAGTGGCCTACTTATACTAGCATTTTAGAGCTAAATTTTAGGTGTTTTTGGTTATTTCTCAAGGGGGACAAAGTGATTCAGCTTGGTGGTTATAGAGTGGCTGAGTGAGCAACTTGCTGCTAATGTGATGGACATAGGGTGGCTTGTTTAAATGCTGAAAATATTTTTCAGTAAGTAGGGTGGCTGATAGTGGTCTTGGTTAACAAACTAGGGAGGAGTAGGGTGATTATGTGACATTAGCCTTTTTGATCTAATTTAAACTTCAAAAAAATGTTTTGATTAATTCAAAAGTCCAAATTCGTAATCTGATATGGGTTATGATCTTTTCTAATGCAACATGTTAAAATCAAGTTTTTGATCAATGATGGATGAGTTAAAAATGCTCAAACCATGGAAAATGGCCTATATGTATCGATACATTGCAAAATGTGTCAATACATTTGGTCCAAAAACCTTGAGTGTATCAATACAATCAACATTGTATCGATATTATGAACCATTATATCGATACATGTTGATATGTATCAATATTTTTTTTATAGAATGCACGTTTTGGTCTTGGCATGGCCTAGTATTGATACATGAGCTCCTGTATTGATACATAAGCTTATGTATCTATACATTTACATGTTGTATCGATACAAATAGGGACATTTTAAATTTTTGGCATGTTAGAGCATTGTATCGATACATGAGAACCATGGATTGATGTATTCAAGTAAAATTATGAATTTTCTCATATCTTTTATCCTCGAACACCTTGAACTATGTCCTTTGATGCTCTTTTCACATCCATAGATTGCTAAAAAAAATAGCCTAGACAAAATAAGGTGTCTATAACTGCCCCTCTTTGACCGTTGCTGAGAATTAGGAATAGGGTAAAAATGAATAGACACTATTTTGCCTGGGGTGGAATGACGCTCCATAGAACACTATGGTGTTAGGTTTTCTAAATTTGACCCTCTTAGGCAGGTGCAGAGTATCATGGATTTTATATATGGGTGCCACCAACTTGTGCTAAATTTGACTTAAATTTGGGTACCACCAGATTGTATGGGTTCTGATTCAGGTGCCACCAGTTTATGTGTGCTTTGACTCAGACTAGGTGCCACCAGCTTGTGTGGAATTTGACTCGAGTGTCGCTAGCTTGTACGAGCTTTGACTTAGACTTAGGTGCCATCAGCTTGTATGAGCTTTGAATCGAGTGCCACCAGCTTGTGTGGGCTTTGACTTAGACTTGGGTGCCACCAGCTTGTATGGGCTTTGATTCAAGCGCCGCCAGCTTATGCAAGTTTTGACTTAGACTTGGGTACCACCAGCTTGTATGGGCTTTGACTTAGACTTGGGTACCACCAACTCGTGTGGGCTTTGACTAGACTTAGGTGCACCAGCTTTGTAGGCTTTGAAAAGATAACACTGACTTGTGGACTTTAAAAAGGTGCTACTGACTTGTGGGCTTTAAAAAAGTGCCACTGACTTGTAGGCTTTGAAAAGACACCACTAACTTATGGGCTTTAAAAAGATGCCATTGACTTGTGGGCTTTGAAAGGGGTGTCACTGACTTGTAGGCTTTAAAAAGGTGCCACTGACTTATAAGCTTTAAAGGGGTGTCACTGACTTTGGGCTTTAAAGGGGTGCCACTGTCTTGTGGGTTTTGAAAATGGTGCAACTGACCTGTGGGCTTTTGGAAAGGGTGCCATTGACTTATGGGCCTTTGGAAAGGTACTACTGACTTGTGGGCTTTGAAAGAGGTGTCATTGACTTATGGGCTTTGAAGAGGTGCCACTGACCTGTGGGCTTTTAGAAAAAGTGCCACTAACTTATGGGCTTTGAAGAGGTGCCACTGACCTGTGGGCTTTTAGAAAAAGTGCCACTAACTTATGGGCTTTTGGAAAGGTGCCATTGACTTGTGGGCTTTGAAAAAGGTGCCACTAACCTGTTGGCTTTTGAAAAAGGTGCCACTGACTTGTAGGCTTTTGGAAAGGTGCCACTGACTTGTGGGCTTTGAAAAAAGTGCCATTGACTTGTTGGCTTTAAAAGGATGCCACTAACTTATGGGCTTTGAAGGGGTGCCACTAACTTATGGGCTTTGAAGGGGTGCCACTAATGTATGGGCTTGGATGGGGTGCCACTAACTTGCGGGCATTTACAAAGGTGCCACTGACTTATGGGCTTTGAAAGAAGTGCCATTGACTTGTGGGTTTTGAAAGGGTGCCACTGACTTATGGGCTTTGAAGGGGTGCCACTAACTTGTGGGTTTTGAAAAGAGTGCCACTAACTTATGGGCTTTTGGAAAGGTGCCACTGACTTGTGGGCTTTGAAAAGGGTGCCATTGACCTGTGGGCTTTTGGAAAGGTGCCACTGACTTATAGGCTTTGAAGGAGTGCCACCGACTTGTGGCTTTGAAAAGGTGCCACTAACTTGTGGGCTTTGAAGAGGTGCCATTAACTTGTGGCCTTCAAAAATGTGCCATTGACTTATGACCTTCTCGAAGGGTGCCACTAATTTGTGGGCTTTGAAAAGGGTGTTGACAAAGTTTTTTTATAAAACTTCCAATACAAGTTTTTCGTAACAAAAGTTCATGACAAAATTTCCTGATGAAAGGGTTTTGACACTAGTTCTCGATGAAAGTTCTTGATGATGGTTTTTGGACAACAATTTTTTGACCCTGGAACTTTGATAGTAGTTTTTTTAATAAAAAGGGTTTTAACATACGATGATGAAAAGAAAAAAACCTTACCTGAATGACATTTGGTTTGCGAAGCTTAGAGTTCTTACCAAGAATTCCTTGGAGGTTTAGTAAACCTGGCTTGAAGTGATATTGTAAAAATGATGATGTATGATGGTATTATGGGTGCATGATATGAAATACTATCATGGTTGAATGATGTGAAGTCTAATACGAGATATAGCCATAGTTTTTCTTGCATGTCATTTAGACTCTCATAGGGATAGCGATTCATTTTTGTTCCAACAATGGATGAGAATTTTCCTAATCCCGCTGAGGATTGTAGGTTGTCCCGACTCCACTGGGGATATGACCAAAAATTTATTCGAAAAAATTTAGATTGTTGCATTTCTCGATTCGAGAGGCTCAATCATTTTCCTAACAATTAGAAGCCATTGTCAACAATGTGGAGACTATTTGATTGATTAGGTTGATGTCTCTAGTTTCGATAGGATTCTAATAGAATGTATGGGTCAATTTTTGGTTAGCTTAAAATGGTTTTTCTTGAGATATGGCTTGTGAAAGTGAGAAATGGTTTGGTGTATGGTCATGCCGAATGGGTCTTTGGATGCGAAAAGTGCATAATCTTGACAATAAGGGCATGAGCAGAGTTCCCTATGCTTTTTTTTTCCTTTCAATGTAATATCAAGATGTCCTAAAGTATATTTCAGTTGATTATCAAACATTATTAGTTAAATGGCAAGTGTAATATGAATTGTATAAGGGTTAAAAAAACAAGGCAATATTTATTCATGACAACAAAAAGACATAACTTGGTATAGTTTTTGAAAACAAGTGATAAGGTAGCTAAAAGGATGATCTTTTGGATGAAAGATGCCCCTGACAATCATGACATGGATGTTCTTTAGGTGCTTTCAGGATGTTTCTTGAACAATGAATGTGCCTAACATGAGCTGATCTTGGGAAGATCCCAAGGATTGCTTTGCATTGTCCTATGGGTGCTCTCGATTATTGCCCATCAAAATTGATCTTCTCAAGTTGCCTTTGTGGGTTTTCAACTGTACTCGGGTTGGCTGCCGAGATGCCTTTTTTTGGATTTTCATCTGGACCCCTTTTTATTTATTTTTGTTTATTTTTGTTTTTTCTTTTTCTGCTCTTTTTTTGGTGTTTTTTTTTGTTTTTGTTTTCTCTTTTTCTTAAAGAATGCCTTTTCAGGTTTTCACCTTCTACATGCAATATTTCTTAACAAAATCTAAGTTAATTGGGTTGGGAAAGACATTGCCGTCCATTTCTGACAAGATTAGGGCCCCTCCAGAGAAAGCTTGCTTCACAATATACGGTCCTTCATAATTAGGGGTCCACTTGCCCCGTGCATCATTGTGAATTGAGAAGATCTTTTTCAATACCAATTTGCTTGGGTGAAATTGTTGTGAGCACATTTTTTTGTCATAGGCTAGGATCATGCATCTTGGATACATTTGACCATGGCAGATTGCTTTTATGCACTTTTCCTCAATGGGGTTGAGCTGGTCGCATATGTTCTTGACCCATTTAGCCTCTTCAAGTTTGGTTTCCATCAAGACTCTGAGAGAAGGGATTTTAACTTCGATAGACAATATAGCTTCCATCCCATAGATAAGGGAGAATGAGGTAGTGCCCGTGAAAGTACGAACTGAGGTCCGATAGGCATGAAGTGCAAATGATAGCTTCTCATGCCAATCTTTATAAGTCTCGGCCTTTTTCTTAACTATTCTTTTGATTTTTTTGTTGGTCGCCTCGACTGCCCCATTCATCTTTGGGCGATAAAGGATAGAATTATAATGCTAGATCTTGAATTGTAAGAGGCCTAGTGGTATAGAGCTTTCTTAAAAACCTTCTTCAGGATCAACTTTACTAACGCAAATTAATTGTTCGAAATTTATCTTCAAAGATCCATTAGACACATCCACGTCACTGTCATCAAGACACCTGAAAGGGTAAAGAAATAGACATTGCAAAAGGCATACACATAACCTGGGGATTCAGATAAAAATTAAGAGGAAGAGATTGAAAAGTGATATAGGCATGCAATGTGGAATGATATAAGGAAAAGTCATTTCATCAATAATGTTTTATAAAAATGCCCCTTACATAGGACACCTACTTGCCTTTAGGCGAAGGCAAGTAGGTTTTCATTTCTTGACATTACATGAAAGAGATAGGAAAAGTGTAGGGGCTTCTGTCATGACCCTATTATCAAAATCAGGTCATGATGGAAGGACACAAATTCTATGGCTTGGTATCGATCATGTTTACAGCTGGTTTAATATGGTTTGCTAAAAGATTGGCAGCAACATTTGGTCCCTGGTTCATCCCGAACTACAAGACTTTTGAATTGATTAGATTTTGCACATTTCGTTTGAAATATATGTAGTTCTCAATGTCATGCCCTGCTGCCCTAACATGGTATTCACAGTGGGCGTTAGGGTTGTACTATTATAGGTATGGTGGCTTATTTTCTAGGACATAGATTGGGGCCATTAAATGATTTTAGAGCAAGGTTTGGTAGAGTTCTTTATAAGTCATAGGGATAGGATCAAAATGTTGTCTTGGTTGATTTGCACCTTGATTATCGAGTGCATTATTGGTTATTTGATTGGTATTTTGGTGGACTTATAGAGGGTAGCTTTATGGTGGGTTTGATGGGTTATAAGTTGTGGCATAAATTGGCTGAGGGGGTATGGTGATAAGGCGAGAATACAGCTTGCTTGGGTAGTGAGGGTTGGGTATTTGATGCTGTTTTGGCTATGATGAGCTAGCAAAACCTATGGCATTGGCCTTTTCTTTCTTCCTCTTACCGGTAATGGGCTTTTTTCTCTATCTAGCTATTTCCCTGGTAGACATTCTACCACTCTTGATGGCAACGTCGATCATTTCTTTAGATAGAACGAAGTTTGCAAATTTCTTAGTACCATTTCGTATGAGCTTCTCATAAGAAGGAGCATATAAGGTATAAATAAAAGTGATTGTCATCTTTTTTTCTATAAGGGGAGGCTGGACTAGAGTTGCTTTTTCTCTCCACCTTTGGGCATCTTGCGTGAAACTTTCAATGGATCTCTTCTCGAAATTCATTAGGGAAAGTCAATCCGTTAGCCAATTCAACACGTGCTGGTATTAATTTAGAAAGGCCTTAGCCAAGTCAGCCCATGATTAGATTTTCACATTATTTAGCTAGATATACCACCGAACTACTGCCCAATGAGGCTGTGATAAAAGAAATGGATAAGGAGCTTTCCATCTTTTTTGTACCCTACTATCTTTGGTAGGTACATTCGGACACAGATAGAAGGTTTGGTGGTTCCATTAAACTTTTCAAACTTTGAGACTTTGAACTTTAGGGGAATGACAAGGTTGGACACCAAAGATAGTGATTGGGCATCAAGAGCTCCAAACTTATCACTCCCTTCGATACCTTAGAGGTATTTTTCCAGTTGTTAGAATTTGTTCACTTCCTCCGCAGTCATGGTGGACTTTTGACCTTTTATTTTCTCTGGTTTCTCATGGTCAAGGGTTATTGGATCTGTCGATAAGACTCATGTGTTCACACTGTGAGTACCAAAAATGAATTAACCTACCACACTGGGATTTAGGTAGATGATTGATAGAGCCTGAGCGACAAGTGTAGGAGCAGGCCATTATTCTTGTCTAGTTTCCCTTTGGACGGGTTCTAGATTATTAGTAAAGGGACCTTCAGCGTTGGGAAGATCATTACTTACTTTAATAGTGCTAACTTGCCCTTTTTTTCTTTCATAGAGGCTGTCATTAGTTTCATAAGTTTTGCGATTTGAGTTTGCATTTCGCATTGTTGACGGAGCATCTAGTCTTGTGATTCCTTAACCATTAGCTTAAGTCGCTTAATACGAGCTTCATGACCACTTTCCATTATTTGTTTGCAGCATCGTGTGTTGTAGCGATGCAGGATGTTAGGTTCCATTTTCTTGATTGACCTCAGGGTCGTTTGCACTTTTATGGCCCAATTCCCTTATTAGACTTTTATTTAAAAATATAGTTATTGATGAGCATTTATGATGCAATGATGAGTTAAGATAATGAATGATTGATGCAAGTGTAATGAAAAATGGTGAAAATAAATGTGCAGATGCATTGGAGACAATTGATTCTTTGAACAATTTCATCAATAACATCATTCATAGTCATAAAAGGGTTTTTCTTTTACGACATGATTACATCTGAAAGTATCTAACGTGATTACATTATGTAATCACACGATCAAGAAAACCTAAAAGTTATTGCTTACAATCTCCAACAGGTATGATGTCTCACCTTATGGATCGAGCTGCTTTAATCATGTCAACCGTCTCTTTTTGAGCCATCTAAACTTGTTCAGTGAAGTGTTAATGTTATTCTTGGTAGTTCAAACATGCTTGGTCAATTGTCTTTTGCCACTCAAATTCGTATTGCTCGAAAGCCTTTGTTAGTTCATTGATATGACCTTGATGAACCTGGAAAGACTATTCTAACTCTTGGATTTTATGAATAAGGGCTTCATTTTCAACCCTGGTGGCTCTCACATCTTGCATTTGGGCCTCGAGTCTTTGATTCCTTTGTTGATAGGTGGAAGCAAAAGCACATGCCCTCATGAACTTTTCTTTGCTGGTTTTGACTTCCTCCTTTTGCTGATTCATCTTGCAATTGAGAGTGGTAACTTTTGCTTCCTATTTGACTAATGTCTTATGAATACATCAGGACTTGTTAGCTTTTTAGAGCGTCACATATCCTTGGTTAGGCTTTTGAGGTTATCTTTGAAGCGATCCTTTTTTTTAATGACTCGATCCATTTCATCGCTCCTAAGATAGATATCCATCTTTAGCTGGCCCTTTCCTTCTTAAGTTAAGAGATTTTCGTGGCAAATGATGCCTTTTCTTGCTCAAACTCCCTCCTAAGTAGCTCAATCTTAGAAGGTGATTCCTCTATTGGGATTTATAGTATCTCAGAGTTGGGTGGCGGCAATGGATCGTTGATACAGCAAAGTCTCCATTCTTCGTATCCAAGCGTGGTGGGGCTTCCTCTCCAGTATCTTTCCATACAATGGACCTTTTTCTAGGCTTGGAAAGCTAAGTGGACTTTTGCTTTATAATTGGGCTCTCCATATTCAAAATCCTTAATGTCCCAAGTCTTCCAAGAATATGATGAATTGTTGGCACTAGAATTGATGCAATACTAATAGAGGAGCATAACTAGTATTTCACCATAATCCAGGAGTAGTACGCAAGTGTAGTCTCCATATCTGTACATAATCGATTGAGGGAACACCCATAGGGCTCTCCACATGATTTCTTCCCCCTTGACATTTCGTGATTCCTCAACCCAATGCTTTTGTCTTATCTTGATGACATTCTTCCTTTAATTCTATGGAAAGAGGACTGATCTTAAAGAAGAAATTTTGCCTGGCTCTTGCTTTCCTAACATAGAGATGACCTAGGACCCATATCTGGAGCAATGGGCGTGGCAATGGGGCACACCCAACAAACCTTTATGTTCTCATTCTTTTACAAAAGCTGAAGATGTGGATGGTTTCGACAATGATGGCAAAAGCAGGGTAATGTTGCAACATAGCGAGAAAAGAAATATATGACTACCGCCTCTACATAACCCAAAGTCTTCGAGAATATAATAAGCCCATAAATTGCTAGTGCATAGACATCTTGAGCTTTCTTTTGATCAAAAAGATTTGCCATGCCCTCTTTCAAGCTAGCCCAAGAAATGCATTTCATGCTTCTTTTTACTTTGACATGACTATCAACCCATGCTTCTATGGCTCTAAGAATTTACCTCAACCTTTTCTTGAATGCAGGAGGCATTAGCGCTTTGTAGTAAATTTGGTCCAACTTGGCCCTTTGTATGTTAAGCAAAGTTATGTACTCATCAATGGTCGGGACTAAATATTGTTGGTTGAAGGTGAAACATCATTAAGCTAGATTCCAGAACTATGTCGCTGCTCGCAACAAGCCATCATCCAACTTAACTCGAAGTAAGAGAGCTATATCCCTAACTTTTTAGTGAAGGCTTCTTTCTCGTTGTTATCCCAACTATCCCAAATGTGCTTCAATTCCCTACAATTATTCTGATGAAAACCGATCTTGACCTTTTCATGCATTTCTGAGATGTAGTTGGGCTTTAGGATGTCCTCGTCTTGACATTGGTGACCTTCTAACCATGTTCTAACATTTTCAAAAGACTCTATAATGGAAATAAGTTGTTGCTTCATAAATGATGCCCCTTGCTGAACATTGAACCAAAAAAATTATCCTAAAATGATGATAGTCATGATGGTTATGATAAAATGATGCATGCATCAAAACATAAACAAAGGGAAAATAAGTTAGTGGAACATATAGGAGACAAATGTAAGAAATAAAGAATTTAAGAACATCAGAACAAAAAATTCATAACATGCCAGGATGCAATCTGCCCTTCATGAGGTGAAGCAATTTCTTACTTTGATGGAAAAATAATCGACCAGTAGTAATAGTCGTTTATCACCACTAGTGTGGATATGCATTAAGCCATGACTCGAACAGCATAACGGCTTACAGTATAAGACATTGTGAATGATGGTTTTTGTTCACCGTTACTTATTTATACAAAGGTTAGTCATCGTTTAGGTAGCACAATGACATGCCTTGATAAATGATAAAAATGCAGATGCGAGTGACAATTGTATACTCATTGTCACCTACATAATTATGGTAATTAAGAGTAAAGGTTAGGAATGTTTCCCTAAGTGACCCTATTCTCTGGGTGTTCTAGCAACATTTCAGTATGGTTTGACATGGTTTAGCTCGTAGGGCTCACTACGTAATGCAAAAGGCTACTCACAAGAGAGATAGGTAATTTACATCCAAAAAGTTATTGTTATGCCTGTGCAGAGGGTTACTCACGAAGGTCAATAGCTCACTTCCTCCTAATGATTAGGTTATAACCTCACCATAGAGTTTGGCGAGACTATAATGCACGTGTAAGTGCACATTGCGTGATGGGGAAATAATCAAATCTTTCTGTCTACTCCCATATTACCATTTTTATTAAACTGATGACCATTCAAAAATAAAACAATCTTGACAATCATGCCAAACAAAAGATTAGTTGACAAAATGAAAAAAGGGTCATAGGTAAATAATGACCGAAGATCAAAAAAACTAGGAACCTAGCAAGACACGGCTAGTTATTGGCCTAACTCTCTATACAGTCCCCAACGGAGTCACCAAGCTATCACAACATGCCCTAGGGTGGATCCTTGCAGATCTATGGGTGCATATGACTTAAAATATTTTTTTGACTTGGGAATGTCTTCTTGACTGAGTCTTTTCCTTCATGACATGATGAGAATGAGAAAGTACAGGTTCTCGACTTATGACACATTGAGGGGGACCATAAGACGAATTGCTCATCTTATTAGTCTTGGATGACCATCCTAAAATGGCCAACGCTTGGAGTCGCCACTAATCATTTCAGGCTAGGCATGACCAGATGCTTATTGAAACCTATGTTTTGAGTTATGAAACTCAAAACATCAATCCCGTGATCTATATAGTACAAAGATTTATCATTTGGGTTTGAGTGTTGGTTACGCATGATAAGGTACAGACCTCTTCATGACGCCTGAAATTGATACCTTACCAGCTATGTATTATCTCAGTTTTAGTTCTTTCGATCTTAACTTGTCATTATTTTGATATAAACCTCTTTAAATGCATGAATCTTATAGAAATACAAATCCAGGTTTTGATGAAAAAGATTTGATCTCATATAAGTCCTAGAGAGATGGGGAACATAAAGATTTTCAATAAAAATGACCTCTAGATTTTACTTTGAAAAATGGAATATTCCACTTTAGGCACTGGAGAGAAACCCACATGGAATATTAACCTTAGTTTTAATTGAAATGATTGGAAAACATGAGTGCAAATAATCATCACAAAGAAATCATGCTAGTAAGGCAACAAAGGAAGTAACATAACATGGATCATTCAATGCAATGATAAAGAAAAGGGATAAACTATTGGAATTTATCTCGTAATTGGCATTAATTATCTAGGAATGATCGAATTAATAATTTTTGAAATGCATCTAGGTTCCTTAATTGAATGAGGTTTCCTTGACACATTTATGGAAGTCTAGGAAGGAGAAAAAAATTATTGTAGTTGAAAGATAGGGTTGGAGTATCCCCTTGGAAAGATGGGGTTGGAGTATCCCTGTGGATGACAAATAATTTTGACAAAGAAAAATTTTTAAATCTTGTTAATTTTGAAAAACTGGGGTTAGAGTTTCCCTTCAGAAGGTCAGGGTTAGAGTATCCCCAAAAGTGACATGTCTGACACTCTTTAAAGAAGTCGAGTTGAAAAAATTAAATTGACAAAACTTTGTGATTTAGAAAACGAGTGAGCATTCTAATAACTTTTGGCACAAGCAATTATTGTGAATGAGGATGGTAAAGATGTAAATATGTTTGGCCTTGATACGAGCATATGAGAGATCAAAGCATGTTCTTAAGGCTGATCGGGGTGATATGATGACATTCAAAGGTCTCGAGATGAAGCTCAAGAAAACAACTCAATTTTGACCTTAACCAAAAATAGGGGATAGCATCGCACTGTTCCAATTCCCAAATTTATTTTAAATTGGTTTGAAGGCTTTAGAGGGTGGACAAGATGCAGTTAGAAAGGTAACTCGACAAGGGCCAATCTAAAAATATTCCCAATATCCCAAAAAGTCACTTTCTAAGGGAATAAATTTTCAAGTTCATATCCATTACACTGCTAATAGGGCATACAGGAGGCAAGTGTGTCAAAATTTTAAAAATCACCCCAGACTTGTTTGGTATTAAAAAATTAAAAATGCTACCTTTCCAAAAAGGGAATTTTATGAACCTTTAAGAAAAAATGTTTGAAAAATTTGGAAAAATCATTTAGTGGGTCTAAAAGGCCTAACTAGAATGCACTTTGTTAACTCTAGGGATTCTGGATAGTTTAGGTTTGAAAAATCATAACTCTTCCATCTGGACTGACCTAGGGATGAACAAGACCTCATTTTAAAGATATTTTGACACACTTTCAGAGAAAAATATTATAAAATTCAGAACATATTGTTTTTTATTTTAAAGTGATTTTTTAATTTGTAACAATGTTACTGTCAGTAGGGGACAAAGTAAAGCAGAGGATGTTTTTTATTTTCCTTATGTCTACAGGTCTAAACTCGAGTCATTGATATTCGAATGTCCATGACTAAAGAGTGGCACGAGCATCATGAACTCATTTGCATAGCCCTGGAGTAGTTTGGGATGATGAAATAGCCCATTAATCGTACCACTTACTATTTAGACTCATAAACAAGGCATATACATTTAAGGAACAAGTGCAAGGCCATTTCTGTCAAAAAATCAAAAGTTTTGAGCTCGTTTAATTAAGATTCCAAATCTAAAAAACTTAATTTTCCCCAAGAATTTTTTTCTAACTTTAAAGAAAATGCTAAGTTCATGCTAGTCCTCATTGGTTGAGGTTAACATGCTTGGCTTAGGGAGGTTTTGAAAATTAGTTTTTGATAGGCATCAAACATACATTTTGACAAGGGGAAGACAACAAACAAATAAGGGGATGGCACATAACATGAATTGGGATGCTAACTTTACCAATAGTATGAACAAAGAAAGTGTTATGTATTTTGACAAGAAAATGTTATGGATGCTAAAAATGACAATGATTCATGCAAGCTAATGTATAAATGTGCTTCAAATGTGTTAAGCTAATGATTCATACATGGATTAAGGATAACAAGTTTCATGGATATGGCATAAAATGCATGAGCAAGAGCTATCAAAATAATGAGGATGAAATAAGGCATTTTGCACATCAAAG
>JAQSVH010000012.1:10043907-10059635 GCA_029448705.1 Adansonia digitata | reverse complement strand
AGTTTTATTTACAAATAAATTGATCATTTTCTTAATTTACTTTCGACTTATATTACTACAACTAAGGTAAATTAAGATAGGCAATACAAAACTTAGTTTCTTAACAATCCTTTCACCTTTTAAATTTCTTTACCTTTTAGTGAACTATCATATATGCCAATGATTTTTTTCTAAATGAATAAACCCTTATTTAGATAGTTAAAGGATTGAGATGAAATTTGTCAGTGTATTATGAATTCGAATTAAAATTTGTCATGATCGAAGTATAAACCCAATTCTTTTACTATCTCTAACTTTGTTGTTTTAATCATTCTACTCCAATTTTATTAAATTTATTTCATGCACTTTTTAATTCATTTTTTAAAGTTTTTTTTTCTCATGTTTTAATTATAGATAAAAAGCAAAACATCAACATTATAGTATTATATCTTATTAATAACTATGTTGAGTGTTTTAAATCTTTAATGCAATATTTTTCTAAGGTTTTAGATTTTAAATTTTTAAAAACTTCTTCATTATTTATTATTATTATTATTATTTTTAAATAAGAATATGGATTATAATATTTAGTATATTATTTATTATGAAATCAATCTCAAGTGTTTGTACCAAGGTTATCAGTATCATATCGGCATCAGCCGTATTGATCAACACGTACCAATCTCGATACATAACAATACAGGCGATAGTTGATTTCGTTTCGATATTGATTTCAGTTTGCACCTATTGTAGCAGCAGATACCAATATGTTTTGATCATACTGATTGAAAATAGTTTCGTTTCGATATTGATTCAGTACTCGTATTGGGTACTGAATCTAATTATGTAGTTCAACATATATATTTTATCATTTTTATTTTTTGTAAATAAACATACAATTTTATCAATTTTTAAATATTTTGATAAGAAAATGACACAAATCCAGCTGTATAGGTCAATATATATCCTCTCTCTTTCTCTCTCTCTCTCTCCTCTCTCTGTTCTTTTTCTTGCCAAACATACAATTTTATCAAAAGTTTTAATATTTGATTAGAATATGATACGCTTATATTTATTACCACAAGATTTTCAGATCAAAAAAACTATATGGTTTTGGTGTTTTTGATGAATTTAATTAAGTATAACGTTCCCACAGGTGGTCATAGTCTTAACATTTTGCTTTTATAGAAGTGAATTAGGTCATATAATAAAAAATAATAATTTTTCGGATCCCATAAATCTCAACTATGACGTGTCCGTAGCAAAACTCCAATCTCAACACTCTCGATGGACATAAACTTATTCAAGTTTCATCAAGGAGCCGTGCCAAAAACATCCCCTGTTAGATTGCCATTTTATAAATAAAACTTCAATATTTGTTTGAATTCAAAAGCCAGCCAATTATCTTCCATTTTTTGAAATCCAAATGCCATTATCTGCAAGATTTGAAAAGTACGAAAAGCCCACCATTTAACACAATGTCAGGTTATATTAACATCACCAACAAGATTTACAACGTGGACCACGTTGCTGCCTTTTTCACCTGAAGAACAGGCAAAACAAAAAAAGGGAGATACTCACGTACTATTGGGAAACTCAGGAAAAAAAGAAAAAAACAAACAAACAAAGGAAGAAGAAGGAGAAGAAGATACGGTGAAGAGTATGTTTAGCTCCAAGTATGAGGCATGTTTGGTTTTATCTGTAATTCTCAATCTGTTGTTTATTGTCAATATTTATGTTCGAGGTCAATGGAATTGGAACCTGACTTGGAGCTCGAGAGCTGCCGCCGAAGCTGAAGCTGTGGGAGCTATATCATGTTCGGGCCATGGCAGAGCTTACTTGGATGGCTTGGTTGCTGACGGAAATAAACCAATATGCGAATGCAATACGTGCTTTTCAGGCCCTGACTGCTCTCAGTTCATACCTAACTGCACAGCAAATGCTGATAGGTACATACCTCTCTGCAATAAATGATACCTCTCCGGTTTTTGTGAGAGCCCAGCCCTATAATATTGCCTATCTCCTTAAGGGCGTTTAATATCACTAGTGACTCTGCTTACTTTCTGTGGTGTCACACCATGCCCAAGTTTTTTTTTTTTTTTTTTCTTTCTTTCGCAACCACTATTCGTTCAAGCCACAGGGAGCGGTCTCTTGGGTGATTAAATCTTGTAGGACTTATGGTTGCCTAAAATGGATAACACCTTAACTATGATGTGACACCAAGTCTCGTGCGAGAGTAGATAAGGTCACTGGTAATACTGAGAACCCTAAAGGTTGGGTAGGTTAATCGCTGGACTAGATCCTCACAATTTTTTAGTGAAGTTTTACGTTCGATTATTCATATCTGATCCCAGATGACAACTTCTTAATATCGGTTGCTTACCTATCTGAAAAGTGTTGAGTGTGTATAGTTTTAGTTTTGAATATTCATATTTCGCTCCCTTGTCCCCCCTCCCCCGATATATAGAATTGATTCACTGAGAAGATGTTCAACAACTCATCAAAATGTTCTTTGAACCTCGTCATGAATTAAAGCTCAACGTATCTGTTTGAAGTGGGGAATTTCAATCATTAGAAATCTCTAGACTTTAAATACGTAGGGTCAAAACATTCTCCACGTGTTTTCAGATTTTGTTGAACTTTATACTCACTTCAAATAGGTGTGTTTAACACCATGGCAGGAAGTTTTATCTCAGCTGATTATCACATCGAGTGAATTAATCAATATTAGTCAAACTGGCAATCTTTGTGCTAATAGTAGTGATTGTCAAATGCTACCTTTGTTAATAGGTTTAACCACATTTTTTCCTGAATCCAGATTAATTTGCATACTATAAACTGCAAGGGCAATCTTTTTATCATTGCTTGAAGTTCGTTAATCTTTGTGCTTGATTTATCTACAGTGTTGGAACTTCTTGAGCAAATGGCATGGCTTCTCTTTCAAGCTCTCAGATTCATCAATTTTGATTTGCACCAGACTTCTTATTTTAAGATTATTATTGCTTTAAGTTCGTTACTGGTTACAAATTTCCTCTGTATATTCCTTCGCAACAAACATTTCTGTCAACTATTCTTAAGCTCCCCATTAGAGCTTATTTTTTTTAACTTGATCTGCAGTTGCATGTATCGTCAATGTTGATATATAAACCTATGCATTAGGGTAATAATACATGTTATAATTTTAATGATCAACCATACTGTAGTCTTATCAATCTCGTCTTTAATGCTAGTCTTTGCTTCCTTTGACACGTTTACTTTTGTAGCGGGGATCCGTTATTTTTGGAACCTTTCTGGAAGCAGCATTTAGCCAGTAGTGCATTGGTAGTAGCGGGTTGGCACCAAATGAGCTATACTTATTATGATAAGACTTTCATCTCGAAAGAGCTAGAAAAGCTCATTCTCAAAGTACATGCAAGCGTGGGGAATGCAGTCACAGAAAATAGATTTATCATTTTTGGTGCAGGTTCAACCCAAATCCTTAATGCTGCAACTTACCCGCTGGCCCCGGAGAATACCTCCTCACCTGCAGGAGTTGTAGTTTCAGTCCCTTACTATGCGGTTTGGTCCAACTCCCATATTGCATTTTTTACTCAAACTCTGTAAAACGTTGTCATGGATTTGATACCGAATTGAATTTTGACAGTTGGACAAAGAACAAGTACAATATTTTAGTTCAGAAAAATTCAAGTTCAAAGGAGATGCTAATACATGGAGGAATAGATCAGATGCTAGCAAACATATGATTGAGTTTGTAACTTCACCAAACAATCCTGATGGACAATTAAGAAAAGCAATTCTTCATGGCCCTAATGTCAAAACAATCCATGATTATGCATATTACTGCCACATTTTACACCAATTCCAGCTTCCGCAGATGAAGATGTGATGGTATTTACACTTTCCAAGCTTACTGGTCACGCTGGCAGCAGACTTGGGTAACAAATCTGACCACAATCTCTTCCAAAATTTATAATTCTAATTTTCTATTCGTGCTATAGCCCTATAGCAACTAAATTAGAAAGACTTGTAATTATACTGAGCAGAATTGCGGCAATCACATTTTCATGTTGTGCATAGGTGGGCAGTGATAAAGGATGAAACTGTGTTTAATAGAATGATGACGCATATGCAGCTAAATTCTATGGGTATTTCTAAAGATAGTCAGTTAAGAGCTTTTAAGCTTTTGAAAGCAATCCTAGAAGAAGGAACAGAAATCTATGACTTTGCTTACCAGACAATGAAGAGCCGGTGGGAAAGATTGATCCAGACCATATCCTTGTCGAACCGCTTTTCTCTTCAGAAAATCAATCCTCAATATTGCACCTTTTAAAATAAAGTCAGAGAATTTTCACCAGGTAATTCTCTCAACTTCAATTCAAATCTTAAAACTTTAATCTCTAGTGTCGCACACATGTTTTATGTTCAACTGGCCATTCACTACATTCAATTGAATTAGTTGTACAAAAAAAAAAAATTAGAGGTATTGGATTTTGAAAGTATACATGTAAAAAGAGCGGTAAGTACGCTTCTCTCATATTCCATCATTCAGGTCCTCGTATCAACAGTCATATTCTTGTGCACTACCTGTTACCATCAAGGGCATCAATTCACTCTTTTAAGAGTTGATTTTCTTGTTACATATTACCCGCTGCCGCTGCAAGCAAGAAATTGAACATAATTATGTTGTTTCAATATTCTGGAACATTTAGCTTTGACAAAGTGAAACCATATTGATTACCTATAACAATTAAGGTTTCAATAATGATTAAGACGCCACTATATACAAACAACGACCATAATACTACTTTCTACTTCAGTACTTACAGAAATCTTGTTGCGGACATTACACGAAATCCAAAGAAATTTTATTCTTTGAACTTCAAACATAAATTCCTAAATCTTTTGTCATCTTCATACCAACGCCATTTTACCGATATATACAACCTTAATCTTTGTTCTCCTAGTGAATATGCTTAACCGGGGAGTCAACCCATATTTAGTTCAAATATTCTTTTAACATGCTTTCTTCTTGCCCAAGCAACTATCTGACTTCTAAACTAACCTTTGATATGTTAAGCATTAACTCTTCACATGAATAAACTTTCTACAAATTCCCGTTAGTTTCGTCCTTTCAACTTATTAGTCAATATTACTAAACTAAGTGTTCGTGACAGGTCCAAGGATGTAATAGCTTCCTTAATTCCCATATTAGTACATATCATTCATTCTTGCCATAGCTTTGCAACCATATACAGAACAAAATGTCTTTAAGTAGAAAGACATACATGATATTTATAACCTTGTGATTATGGCAGCTTACGCATGGTTGAAATGCGAGAGAGAAGAAGATAAAGGTTGTTATGCAGTTCTCCAGGCAGCTAATATTATTGGTCGTCAAGGAAACGTATTTGGTGCAGAAGATAGCTATGTTCGACTAAGCCTGGTCAAAACCCAAGATGATTTTGATATATTAATGGAACGTTTAAACAAATTAATATCAGAGGAAGATGGTGTTAAAACTATGCGAAGATTATAAAGTAAATAATTTATAAACAAAATGTGGAAATAAATAACTTAAAAGATCATTCGCCGAAGAACCTGGTTGTGATTGATTTGTTGAAAACAAGATCAAGTAGTTGAAACTTGTCTATCTGTCCTTGTCAGAATCCTTCAAGAATTGTAATAAGATCTGAATATTGCTTTTTGATCTGGAGAAACCTTTTTCTCCTTTATTTCCATTGGCCAAATAATTTTCTGTTCATTCTTTTTTGTCTCTGTCGAATGCATTGATTGAATAATGGTCGAATAAATCTCTTGTAATTATTCCTCCAAAGGTATTTTTTTTTTCTTCTTTTTTTTATATTTTTTAAACCAGCATCTCTCATTCACATATAATGGACGCAATACTCTCATAATCAATTTCAAAAGGCCAATACCTCTTCAGCAGAGTTCATGCAAGAACGCAAAACAAGTACCCAAAGAACCCCTTCAAGGAAGGATGCACTAAGACAGGGCCATTTTAAACTCTTTTGAATTTCTGTAATAGTTTTTGCTTCAGTTTGATATTGGTCTAGTAGTTTGTTATTGTGTTTACGGCCAACTTAATAGTAACAGTGGGTTGGTAGTAATTCGGTTTCAGCCTTAATAGCCGTAGTGGCACATATGTAAATAAAAGGAATCACAGCTGTTAGTTATTTTTGGAGTTAATGCAATCTGTGCAGTCAGTTACTTAATGACAATTTCTCTCTCTTATAACACCAATTCTCTATTCTGTCTCTTTGTTTCTCAATTATCTCCCTCTCTCGTTCCTTCTCATACGCTATCATTCTGCCTTGATGTCCTACATTTGCAGTGATTACCATTGTGGTCCAAATCCTCTCGATCTCAAGGTCAGTCAGATCACTCAACGTGAGTACGAAGATATAATCCTTCAAAAATCTTTCAAATATATAAAAAAATCTTAAAACAAATCAAATATACCTATGTCGAAAGCAAATCCGTATCTAACACTCGCTACCAAGTTCGAAGAGCATAGGTGAACGTGATTATCATCAAATTGATAGAAAGTTCTCAACAGAATTCCAGTTATCGCAATATAGAAATACTTTTAGACCCGTAGCATTACCATTCTTAAATATGTAAAGAAAGGTCAGTTTACTGACCTGAATCATTGATAGATACATAACCTAATACCTTATTTCTCAGTCTCAAACCCTTACATATATTGGCATCGGCAAATACCCATGATTTTACTGCACTGTGATAGACTTCTAACAATATGCGGGTAACTTCATATCCAAGAAAGTAAATTTTTAACTGACCATATCCTCCAAAAACCAGCAAATTGATGATGGACAACCAAAGCGTTAAAATCATTTACCTTGTAACTTCACTAGAAAAGAATACAAGAGTAGAACAATTAGTACAATGTAGTGGCCAGCTTCTGCTAAAGAGATCCGTTTCTTGGCAATGTCCACTTGTTCTTATTAAACTAAATGAGGTATCTACTAGTATTTAATAAATATCATAGTCACAAATATTATTGGAATTTAATCTCAACTGTTTGTTTACTTTATTGTTTCTTTCCTTATATTAATAGCAAAATTTGAAGACAACTAAACAAAATTTGTTTAACTACATAGAATTCTAAGGATAATATTTCTCAGGTCAGAAGAAAATACGGTTTGACATTGTTTTGTCATTATCTATACAAATTGCCCATAAGTAGAGAAATTGCTATGTCTGTAATCCAAAGAATTGTTCCCAATAAGCTCAAAACAAGCATTAGACTAGTTGCACATTCAAGCAAAAAGATATTCTAGTCCATTTATCAATAACAATGTAAGTGAGTTAGAAGTTAAAATGGGAGGTCATACCAATACTGATCTTTTTGGTGACTGCCGGTGTTTTAAAAGGCTGAATTTTACACGCCTCCTTACCAAAAAGCATAGAAATGCTCGGACAACAATCAAGACTAAATAAACTTCAAAGTAAATTCCCCAAAAAATAGTCTAGTGAAAGAGCCTGCTCTTGCCGCCACAATCGCAATCACAAGTACTTCATAGTAAATTCCCCTCTGAAGCGACTTCCAGACCAAGAATAAAATCTATAGCCATGGCGTCTTCTTCCAACCAGATTTTTTGTGGCTTTGATTTGTACCGAGGCACATCAGCCAAAACTGCAAAAACATTCATCAGTTCATGAGATACAGGTTATTACTGCTAATTGAATGAGATATTTCAATGCTTATAAACCACTCATGATGTGCAAAATTGTAATAGATGAAAAAAGAATGCCATCAAACCAATATCCTAAACCATAAACCTCAAGGACTTGTTGCTTGACAATTGACAAGAGATGCACAAAATGTTCGAAATATGCATTCAACCAGCTCCTGAACCAAGTGTAAACCTCATCGAACACCTTTTCATCTGCACATTAATATTCTTGCAATTTGACCAACCACACAGACTCTAACATGTTAAATTTATTGGATTATGCTTCCCCTTCAAATCATTCTTAGCCATCACCAAGAGTCTCTATGTACTTCTAGCGTTAATAAAAATCCCCAAAAAGAACCTTATATAACATTAGTAAACATTTCATACCTTTATATCTCTCTCCTAGAACAAGTAAGCTTTAACCTGACATGATCAAGGAAAGCAAGAAACAAGTTATTAAAAGAAAGTCAACAAGTTAAGACCTCTATTTTATTAAATGGCCTAAAAAATTTATTCAAGTAGCAACAATGAGCATTTTGTTAATAATAATCATAAAAGTAATGTCAATAAAAACCAACATGAGCACAAGTATCCTGGTTACTGCTGTAAAAGAAAAGAATGACATCCACCTATTTAATTTCCCTTTTGTTTTGCTTTTTAACACCTGGCATATCAAAAGCAATTGCTGCTTGGTACTGAAGAGGTTCCTAATAAGAAGTGTGATAGAAACTAAGATATAAAGCATGGATATGGATGTAAAAGAGTTTCAAAAAAATTGCTAAGTGTATACCAAACCACATTTTATCTTTTTCTAAAGTGATTGCTGCAAGAAATAAGTGGTCCACTAACAAGAACAGGTCATAACAAATTAAGCTATATTATTATGAATAGCTTCAAGGTAAATCCAGGTTCTTAAAATATCTTCAGAAATAAATCCTAAAATCGGAAAAAGGGAACTTCACAAATTCCAAAGTGTTCCCTGTTCTTTATTACAGATAGAATGGAAGCACAAACTTCAACATTTAGAAAACCATAAGAATGTCTTGGCAAAAAAAAAAAAAAACCTACCCTAAAGAAGATTTAAATTTTCAATTCTATGGAGAAATGATTGACCCTCAGTTATCATAGTAGATATCTTACAAAATTTGAAGTAACTTTGTTAAACAAGGACAAGAAAATCAATGATTATCCTTTAATGCAGGTGGTTAAGAACTGAGATTGATCCATTTCAAATCCAAACCCTTACATTATAATCTGTGTGAAAATAATTGGGAGAGTAAGGATATTATATGTGTGTGTTGCAAGTTAGGACTGCATATATAGTTGTGAGCACACCGTGTAATTTATGACTGCATATCTGAAGGAAAGACCCTTCCATGAACTCTTGTCTAAAAAAATACAAGTTACATAGATGATAGATCAATGATTCATAGACAAAAACTAAAGAAATATTCCACTTTGTTGAATATTTAAGACTGTTTTCCATAATGACTCCAATAGAATACATGATTTTAGAACAATATGCTAAAACATAGAAAATACAATTGGATCTCAATGCTACTGCCTTGGTTTGCCGCTCACAAAGTTAAAGACGTATGTCCTATTTGTAGACTATACAGAAAAATAAGTAAGGAAAATAAATCTACAACTATCAATATATATATTTACAGCAATTACATCAATATTTAAATCTAGGATATCGTCGAGGGCGTCCATAATCCAGCTAGTATCTGTTCAGCTCTTCAACGCTCCGCCTCAAGATGGTTTGAAGATGTCTTCTATTGCCAGCTTGCTGATTAAGTTCTCAAACTGACTTTTATGCAGCCAGGTAAAATGTTATCAACTTGCTTATTGGTAGAAATATATGACATACAGATCGGTCCACTATCTAATTTTTCTTCAATGGTGTTTATCAACTCCAAAATGTTTAGTTATATCATGAAAAACTGGATTATGAGCAATGTAGATTGCTTTGTTGTCACAATACACACCTTCGTATTATTGGACTAGAGAATTTTTAAGTCTTTTAGAAGCCTTCTAATCGACAATACTTCACAAATTCAATGAGCAACAGACCTGAACTCAGCCTCTACAGTACTCCTTGCTACAATGCTTTGCATTTTACTACGCCAAGTGACCAATTTACCTTCAAAAAATGCGCAATAACCAGAAGTTGATCTTCTACTAGTTACACTTTCTGCCAAATCGACATTTATATATCCCTCAATCAGTAGATGGCTGCAACTCCGAATAATAGACCTTTTCCTATTATTCCTTTCAAATATCTCAAAATAGTAAGCACTTCATTATAAATAAACTTGCCTTCGTGAATGCACGAATTTGACTTATCATGCTAGAAACAAAAGCCATGTCTGGACATGCATGTGCCCAGTTAATTAATCTCCCAACAAGTCTTTGAAACTGATCTCTATTTAATACTTTGTCAAGCTTCGCTTGTTCTAGTTTCAAATTTGGTTTGACAGGTGTTTCTGCAGCTTTGCACCCTAACAAACTTGTCTCACCAATTAAGCCTAGAACATACTTACGCTAGGAAACAAAATTACCCTTCTTCGATCATGCAAACTCCATTCCAATGAAATACTTCAAAGCGCCTATATTTTTCATTGAAAAAGGTTCATTTCACCCCCTATATTATTTCATTTTGATAGAATACCCTTATTGTGACACTTATATTCCCTATGCTTTTATTTCATTCGCCACAACCTAACACCTTTATATCTTAATGTGAAATTACTATTATACCCTATTATAATAATTCATTAGTCAAATTCTCAAAAATAACTGGATCAAGATTTAAAACGAAAGACTAAAATAAAATGGAAAAAACCTGCCTTTTAAGCTTCATGTTATGTTTAACCATGGCTGACTAGACTCCATTAGCAGCCAAGAGTAAAAAAAAAAGAAAAGTGCAAAACCCTGAAGTTTTTCCCCGTTGGAATGGCTAAAGGTACAGTCCAACAAGATGGAAATAACTAAACCATGGTGGGGTTTTGAGTTTAAAGATGCTACGTTCACCTTACTACTTATAACCCAATAATTCCTGAATTAGATAAATTTGAAAACTTAACTAAAAGTTCCTTTTAGGGATTAAAAATTTTCATGTAAGAAAAGGGAAATCATCAAATTCATACTTTAAGAGATAATATGTTATTTATAAATAATATATTTTTAATTTCGAATCATTAAAAATCAAAATAAAATCGGTTTAATTTTCCAAATTAACAGAGCTACATCTTTATTTTATAAAATAAATCAATATAAAATGTTTTAAAATAATTTAATACTGACACACAATGTGATCGTGGATCCTTCAAATTTGATTCTAAACAATTTGTTGGATTCATGAGTACTTCTAAACTCTGATTTAGAATATAGATTATTCGAAATAACATATACAATTAATTTGATTTTTAAAATTTTAAAATTCCTTATTTATTTTTAAGTAGTTAGAATGTTAGATTTTCTTTTTCTTCCAAAAAATAAAAGAAGCCTATTTGATAATCCTTAATAAAAGATTAGGATTCAATCCATATTTTTTTATCCATTAATTTGTAATACACTCATTAATTATTATTTTATAGCTTATTTTCAACTCTCTAAATAAAATATATATTATATATGCATGCAAATATATTTTAATTACATACATATATATAAATTAAAAAATTATAAATATTTAATATTTAAAACTTTTAAATGCGAAACAAATAAATATATAAATATTTGAGAAGTAAATTCGACTAACATTAATCTAAATTCCTGTTTCATCTGCAAAAATTAGATTACTGAAGTAACAATAGTAATGTTGGGTACCGCGTTGAGGATTCATACCAGATAGCCAGAATGGATTTTGTAGTTTTGGGTTGGGCTCGTCCTTTGCTACGAGAACTTCTAGCAGAATAATCTAAATATGCACTTTATTCATTATTAATTTATTATTTCTTTCATTTATTTTTTTGCCTTTTATTTAACATTTTTAAATATAAATAATGATAATTTAATTAATTTTGAAATCATATTTAATTAATATTAAATTGAATTTTAATTCAAGTAAATATTTTTAAATTTATTTTTAATTCAATTATATATTAATTTTGAAATGTATTCATTATAATTATTTTATTTAACATACATTAATTATCAATTATTTAAAAACTAGTAATAACAAATTTTAATGAAAAATAAATAAACAAAATAAGTATCTTTTAATATTTAAAGTTAAATTTGAATAAATATTAATTTGATTAATAAGAATTTAATACCTAACATTAGTTTCTTTTCCAAAAAAACATATAATGTATTTTTTAAACTAACGCTAGTAAGTTTGTTTTCAATAAAATCTTACGAAGGATAATTATATGTATTTTGGTTTTGATAAATTTTCTTTTTCCCAAAAACTTTTTGTTTAAGTAATAGTAATTAATTTATTTCAAATGCGGTAATTGAATTAAAAATTAAAATATTTAACACTGTAATTAAATTAGAGTATGACTTAATTAAAGTTTCATTTGATAGTAATTAAATATTATTTTAAAAGTAATTAAAATCTAATTACTTTTGTAGTTAAAAAAAATTTTCAAGTAAAAGAAAGACTAAAAAGAAAAGAAAAAAATAATTAATGATATGTATGTTTTTCATTTAAGACTAATTTTTAAATTACAGCTCATGTCTCTTGTATTTTTTCTTATTAAACTCTAAAATATAAAAGGATTTACACCAAATTAGATGACTAATGCTTCATTTGAATTTAACAGCACCTTCGATGTGATAAAATATTAAAGCAAATTTAGGGGGTTTTACCTACCAAGCATAACGACAACTCACTAGTAGTCACTACCCTTTCAGTTAAACTATTAGAAGGGCAAGGAGCTGTTGATATCCACTAACCCTTAAAGGGGTAAATCCACAATTCATCTCTTATGTTTTTAGTACAATTTTTTTTTTTGAAAATTAAACGATTTGTAAACTTTTACTTTTATTAATTTATTTAATACAATAAACAAATTTACACACTTATATAGAAATTAATTAATATATTTAAATATTTAAATATATAAAATAATATATATCTTAAATTTTAAATATTAAATATTATTAAAATATACAAAAATAATTCATCGATACATTTTTCCATTTTTAATAATCATTTTTATTAAATCTCACTACCATCGTTGAGTTTGCATCCAAATAACAAATTTCAATGTTAATTTTTAATCTCACTATTAAAGCATTACCAAATTAATCTCGCTATTATATTTATTTTTAATATCATTAAAGTCAATCTTATTTTTCATCTAAATAAAATTTAAATATATTTTTATCCAATCTCGCCGGTGTAAATATACTACTCTTAAAAAAAAAAAATTCAGGCCTCTTAGCCCAAACAAAGAAATGAAATGAATAAAGAATAATCCAATCTCTTCTGCGCGAGAAAATTGCTATATCGTAGTTCATTCAACTTCTATCCTGTGGAAAGGTCTGTTTGGTTTAGGTAATGGGGAAAAAAAAGGTAAAATGATTGCAATTTGAAAGCTGATTAAATAGTAAGTCTAGTCGTAATTTTCTAATATAAAAAATAAAAAATATATATAATATTATTTTAATTATATGTACTCGAAAATTTTTTTTGATTAAAACAAAGTTACTTATTTTTTCTTTTTTTTTTATATTTATTTTTCGGGTGAAGAAACAATCGGCTTTCATTTGTTGGTTGATGGTATTTATGTTCGTGGCCGAACTAGGTAGTTATAATTTGAACTGGTTTGAGGTGATTTAAATTTAATTCTAAATTTAAATGTACCCTATGGCCATGGTCCCCCATCAATATAAAATAATATAAATATATTTAAATTTAATTATGAATATTAATATAAAATAATTTTTATTTTTTAATATTATTTTAAATTATAAAATAAAATTTTGGATCAGTTTGAATTCAAGTTAATTTAAATTTAATTCTAAAAAAATTAAAGTATGATCTATTGCAATCAAACTTATGAGCAATTCTAATTGATGGCAAATCGATATTTTTATGTAGATGTCTTTCCATCCATTCTACCTTTATTATTTTTAGTAATAAATTAAAATAAAAATTGTCAAACTTAGCATGTGAAAGACCAAAAAAAAAAAAAACAAAACTTGTATTTAAATGGCAATGTACCCTATGGCCATGGTCCCCCCATAATATATTAATAATGTCATAAAGTTCCTATTGCAAAGTCTTGCTAATGTTCCAATTTTTCATTCTATATTTTCTCAGTTTCCTCAAAACAGGAGAAGATAAGGTAAACACCCATGCTATAAAATATTTGTTTACTGAGCAAAATTTCAATGCGAGAAAAAATAATTTATAAAATTGAAAGTTTTATTAGCTTTATGTTCAATTTTGATTTTTTCTATACTTGTAAGGTAAATAAATAGGTTTTTAATATAAAATTAAGAGATATAAGTTTGGTATTTAACAGAATTAACTCATATAATTAATTTTAAAAATTGAGATATAATAGATATAATGTTCAATCTTAATATACGTAACACATTTTTTATGTTCATTTACGACTTTATATATATAATTAAGCTATATATTGAAAACTATCAAAAACCAATTGTTTTATTAATTGAAACAATTTGCTAACTGCATTTAATTTGATGTTCTTCATCTCAAAAACTGTTTGCATTAATCCACAAATATTATTTTTATTGGCAAAAATATTAAAAATATATATATTTTTATCAATCAAGATTTTATTTATAAAAGAAATTAATATTTTAGAATTTTGTATTCATTAAATTAAAAGTTATTATTAGATACATTGGTAATAAAATTTTTTAACTTTATAAGTAAATTTAAAAATTATTACATATCAGATTTATTTATTTTTTATATTTTAAATATACACTAAAAACATATAATAATTTTAAAATCTTACTTCTGAACTTACAAATTTTACTATCAAATGGACCTTATAATAACCATTAAATTATTGTGATAAAATATATTTTAAAATATTTGAGATGAGAATTAAGTCAATACAAAACTTATAAATACATTTTATGGAATATATATATATATATTTGATCGACGTTGCCATAGCCATAGGAATATAAATTACTCTATGAGGGTCATGTTTTCGCTTGCTTAACTTTCAAGCCGTCCTAAAATATGCATATGTGTGCCTGTCTTTTTCTAAAAGACATGATTATAGTCTTTGGGTCCCACCAACCATGTTTTGATGACACGTGTACGAGAAATTGAGGACCACCTAGCTGTTTCGAGTCTTTTTAGCTCGTGACTTTGAGCTCTAAGTATTACTTTACCGAAATAAGGTCTCGTTAGACAGTTAGCGCCACGTTTGTGCTTTGCCTTGGAAAAGATTAAAATATCAGGAAACATCAACCGACCAAAACGTTTGATTTGGTTTATTTTATTCATTTTTTGGAGCTTTCTTCCCCTCTTTTTTTAATTACAGTAACCGACGTTCAACTCTTCGTGTCAATTATGTCTTGTCGTTCCAGATTGTTCGTATTTCTCCATTAAGACTTAATTAACCTCCTAATCTTAATTGTTTTTATTATTTTATTTAAATAATCAGTATACTAATTTTTTAATTAAGTTTGTTATTGGCTTTTTTAACCTTTTTCATTTTATGAATCTCATTTTTTTTTCTTTTTAAAATTCCAAGTTATAAATGTATTATTCAATTGTACACTTACGTTTGCTACTATTTAAAAGGAATGTAACCATTACAAATAATCCTAAAATCTATAATTTTTTTAGAGAAAAGCATAATAAAATCTTCAAATAAATTTGATGTCATAAAATAAAATGATTTTATCCTAATTAAAAATAATTTAAATCTTAATTAATGATGAAATAAAATATATGTATTATTGAAATCATGCTACTTATCTCATCGTTTTTATCTATTTGTCATATTTTTTATATGATATATAATTATTAAAATAAATTAAATTTAGAGATTATCAACTTATAAACAAGTTAGTTAA
>JAQSVH010000012.1:10021298-10041182 GCA_029448705.1 Adansonia digitata | reverse complement strand
TCAATGAATGGACCAAATTAATTTTTTATTTGCATAAAAAAAAATCCCTAGTTGTATATTCATATTATAAAAAAAATTAAATGCTCCATTTCATTTGGGTCCCAAGTATAAAAATAGCCGCACTCAATTTACTAACCGAACTTGCATTGACTATGGTGTGCAAATAAATGGCTACTACCCTGGCCCTACACTGCGTCTATAAGTTACTTATTGGTTGACCAATTTACTGATTTAATTCACCAAGTGCATTTCTCAGTTCTCATGGAGCAGAGAGGCAGGCCTGATACGATGAAAAATAATATAAATATAAAATATATTAAAAATTTATATAAAAAATTAATAATTTATTAATGTTTTGACGTAAACAATGATCAAATTCAGAATTTGTCATTTTACCTATTTTTATTTTTCAATTGCCAAAAAAAAAAAAACCTATGTAGTAGAAACAGTGTATATGTTATTGTGGGTTAAAATTTTATGATTATGGTTACATCGAAATTTCATGATAATTATTATAAAACAAAATTCTTGAGATCAAAATTTCATTCATAGCACCGAAATAGAAAAAAAAATGGTTTTCCCTCGCCCCGGCTGGTCATGGTTACAACTTCATATATATATATATATATATATATATGAAAGATGAACTCGGTTACGTCTGAGGATGCTTAATTATACAAATGAATAAAATATTAAAATAATGTCTGCAACGTCCATTAATTTCCTCAAATAAAGCAGCAGCGTTATGTCATGCCAGAATTCCGAAATCAAGGGACGTGCCAATTAAACAAAATCCATAAACTACACATATATATTTATTCTTATAGCATTCATATTAATTTTTTAATATTATAATCATATTTATTATATAAAATTTAACTCATTTGTATATTGATATTATGTTTGTATTTCATGTTTTTATTTATTTTTACGTATTGTAGTCATTTATTGTAATAGTGTATATTCCACTTTTTGATAGACAAAAACGATGGAATATAATCATATGTCATAGAATAGACTTCTACGTATTATTGGGATTATGAGTCATAATATCATCCCTTTCTGCCTATCGAAAAACTGGAATATGCATTTGAGAATACATTTTTCCTATGGTTGTTGTAAGGTAATTTACTTGACATGACTAAACAAAGGAAATTACTCCTTTTGCTAACAACCTTCTTAGGCCACCATGATTCCATGAATGAATCACCAATATTTTATGAAATACTAAGAAAAGAAAAAGGTTAGAACAAAAAACAACCACAAGAACAAAACAAAACAAAACAAAACAAAA
This sequence comes from Adansonia digitata, assembly GCA_029448705.1. Lineage (NCBI taxonomy): Eukaryota > Viridiplantae > Streptophyta > Magnoliopsida > Malvales > Malvaceae > Adansonia > Adansonia digitata. The sequence goes on along the minus strand of JAQSVH010000012.1, from coordinate 10,039,888 downwards.
ATGGATTTCGCTCAAATGAGTAAGGGACATACGGAAGTTCCCAAAGAAGAATGCCAGCACCCGTCTAGCCTAAAAATATTCTCTTCTTATCTCATGTTTTACAGTGTATCATTTATATAAGAAGTTTGGGCCGACAAGTTTGGAACACAACATACCCGTTGTGCCGGTCATTGAAAGCTTTTAGTAATCTAGGCCGCCCATGCCGCCTGGGGTTGCTGCTCCTTCCTTCTCAGCTTTGGGAAGTTCGGTGACAATTGCTTCAGTTGTGGTCATCAAAGAAGACACACTGCATTTGCACAAGTCATAATTTAAGGTTAAGAGGCTCAAAAATAAAAAACCATTCTTGTTAAGGGAAGATTATATGAGAGATAGTAAGACTTGTATAAATTACCTTGCAGCATCTACCAAGGCTGTCCTTATGACTTTCAACGGATCGATGATTCCCGCTTTTACCATATCTACATACTCACCTGGACAAGCACAAACCGAAAAAATGTTCATACAAATTTCAAGTCACGAAACCATCTTGAAACCATAAATTTTTAATATGTTTCTGCAAGGGGGGAAAAAAAAAACCTTTAGCTGCATCATATCCAAGGTCAGGGTTATCCTGTTCCAGTAGCTTTCCAACAATCACTGCTCCCTCAACTCCAGCATTGGAAGCAATTGTGTATACGGGCATCTGTAGAAATGACATTGAAATTGTAAACTAAGCCATGCACTTGTCAAAAACTACATCCAGTTCTTAAAGCTCAAATTAATTGGGAACCTATTTTATGAAGCATGCACTAGAAAAATGATCATAAACAGAATTACAGAGTCCTTAAACCGGACATATATCTCTGAAAATGGCATGTTTTATGTTTTAGAATAAAGATTCTGCAAGAGAACATTCCATTGGAAACAAGAAAATAGATGGGTAACGAGTTGGAACCTTAAGAGCATTCTGGATGATTTGAACACCGATCTTCTGATCAAAGTTTGCAGTGGGTAGGTTTTCAAGCTCCTTTGAGGCATAAAGGAGTGCAACACCACCACCTGTGTATAGGAAAAATCTTGATATACCATATGACAACATAAATACCACAAAATCAACCAATTGCAAATGCCAAATTGCCAATTTGAAAGCATACCAGGAACAATTCCTTCCTCCACAGCAGCTTTGGTTGCATTTAGGGCATCAGTAACTCTATCTTTCTTTTCACCAACTTCTGCTTCACTTGCTCCTCCAATCTACAAAACAAACTTCCATCAGTGCATCATTTGAAGAGAATGGTTTCAGGGGCAACAATCAAATTGTTTTAGGATGTTCAATAGTTTAGCTGCATTTAACTTGCAGTTACAAAATTTGCTAAATCATAATCATCTTGCTGGAATAACTAACCTTCAAAACTGCAACACCACCAGAAAGCTTTGCAAGCCGCTCTTGTAACTTATCCTTATCATAATCAGAAGTGCTTAATTCTATTGCAGATCTTATCTGTAACATAATTGTAAGCCATTGATTGAATACTATAATACAAACAAGCCTGATAATAGTCAGATATATGTGAAAATAGCAATGAAACTAACTTGTTCACATCTTTCTTCAATAGCAGCCTTGTCCCCAGCCCCATCAAGGATAATTGTGTCATCCTTAGATACTGTAACCTACACTTCAAGCCATAGAAATCAGCTACAAATCCACAACCAAACTAACAAATATGCCTTTCAAAAAAGGAAAAAAAAAATAGAGACACTAAGAGTAAGAAGGCAGATTCTCTTTCAAACTGTTGAAGCCTGAAAACCATATATCTATACTGACTAGGAAGATATTATTGATTAACCAACCTTTTTGCAAGAGCCAAGCACTTCTGCTCCCACCTTTTCGATGTCGAGACCAAGTTCTTCAGTCACTACCTATAAACAAAACAGGTGTAAGGGATACGATGGTTAATGTTTTGAGTTAGTAATGCAAAGTCTTAAGTTAAAACAGAGAGAGAAAACCTACTTGGCCTCCCGTGAGAGCAGCAAGGTCCTGCAAACCAGCTTTCCTATTTTCTCCAAAACCTGGGGCCTTAATAGCACACACCTTAAAAACCAACCACAATCAGAAAAGTAAGATTCCAACGTTGATAGCAAAAGCCTAAATAATAGCCACAGTTTTCAACAGAGAAGTATAAAATTACCTTGAGGCCAACACGAAGCTTGTTCAGAATGAGAGTAGCAAGTGCTTCACTTTCAAGATCTTCAGCAACTATTAGTAAAGGCCTTTGCTTCTGGAATAACACAACATAATGGTCTACAAAGGTGATAACATGAATTACATGATATAAAATTTGCAGTTTTCCTCAGATAGAACCACTCACCGTCAAGGACAATTCCAAAAATTTAACCAAAGCAGGCAAGTTTGAGATCTTCTTCTCATGGATCAAAATGAGTGGATTTTCCAATTCCTGGCAATAAAAACCAATTACTTGTCACACGATGATGATGTTTATATGGCAAAAAGAAGGCAATACCCCATAATTTCCTGGCAATTAATGCTAAGCAACCACCAAATATTATGCAAAAACACACTCACACATTTTTGGTTCTTCTGGTTTGTGATGAAGTAAGGGGATATGTAGCCCCTGTCAAGCTTCATTCCCTCAACAACCTCCAATTCATTGTACAAGGTTTTCCCATCCTGAAAAAAATTCAAGGGAGAAATAAAATTCATAAATCTGAATAACTCAAATCCAATTAGACAGAAAATGGCACAGAGAATAAAGAACATGACTCAACTAGAAAGGAAATAGAAGTGAAAAAAGATTCCAAGAAACAATTCTAATGATAAAAGATTACGTGTAACAGAAATGGGATAACCAGAAGAATCCAAGAAATAACTTACAGCAATGGTAATAACACCCTCTTTGCCAACTTTCTCCATAGCCTTGGCAATGAGCTCACCAATCTCCCTTTCTCCATTTGCGGATATTGTGCCAACCTTTAGTGGAAACAATGATATAAGAAACATTGAAAGTACAATACTTGATCAAATTACACTGGTCCTGTCCTAATGTTCAGCCTTTCAGTCTTTGAACGAAAGCTATTTTTGTCGAAGCAAACCTGTGCAATTTCCTCAGATGTGCTGATCATCCGCGCTCTGCTCTTCAAGTTTGTCACAACTGCATCAACTGCCATTGTAATTCCTCGTCTGAGGTCCATGGCATTCATTCCAGCTGCCACTGACTTGCAACCCTCAACAAATATAGCGCGGGTGAGGACTGTTGCACAAGTGGTTCCTGTAAACAGCACAAGCTTTACATCAGTAGACAATCACAAGTCATCAAGGTTTACAACTTTACATTATGCTTATGCAAATAAAGCTTGTCCCATATTTCCAACATCTTCTCACATCTTCTCTGGGGTCATATAACAACAAAAAGAAGTCTTATTCAACAATGCACAGTAGGATAGATGGATCATGTAGAACCACTGTACTTTATTCAAGATCATAACCTTAGTAAATTCAATAAAATGGAGGCCATTTTCTATGGTTTTCATCCAAGCCATTAGGAAAAAGATAAAACATCAATATTGACAACCATGATTTACTAAATTAGTAGGGCTAGTGTAGCATATGAACCCTCACCATCTCCAGCAACATCATTAGTGGCATTTGCAACCTGCTTTACAAGGGAAGCACCAATGTTTTTAACTCTGTCTTTAAATTCAATGCTCTTGGCTACCGTAACACCATCTTTTGTCACCTTAGGGGCGCCAAAACTTTGTTCCAAAACAACATTACGCCCCTGTGCAAAAGTCAACGAAAAAAGGCAACAAACTTTAGTTCATCTACTGCCAAGCACCAGCCATGTCTAGAAGGAAGTGAAGCCATAAAAAAATTAGAATATAATCTCAATAACTTTGCATCAATCAGTGAGAACAGGAAGAAATGGGCAGACAGCCAAATAATCTAAAGCCCATTAAACGGGGAAGCTAAAGGACACTTCTTGGTAACAAACCGTGCCAAGCTTGAAAACTTAATCCAAATACACGAAATTTTTCACAATAATTTCAAGAACAACGGATTTAATTTCCTAAACGGCAAAAGCAAATACCGTTTTCAGTTTTCACCACTCAAAATGCATATTATAAGAAAAGCACATTTGCTCCATGATTAACATTATATTAATATACATTTTCTATAATCTACGAAGAAGAGGAAGAAGAAGGAAATGAAATGTGAATAAAGGACGGACTTTTGGACCCATGGTAACTTTAACAGCATCGGCCAGCTCTTCAACGCCCCTAAGCATCAAGGCGCGTGCTTCTACACCAAATTTAATGTCTTTAGCCGCATAGTTTCGACTCCAACTCAATCTATTACCAATCTGTAACATAAAAGAAATCCAAATCACAATCAAATACCACTATAAAACAGAGAAAGAGATTCAGAGCAAAAAAAAACAAATCTTACCAATTGGGTATTGTTCTTGGCCAACCTACAAGTTAAAAAAGGAGCAAAAGAAATTAGAATGCAAAAGAATAAAACGAAAAAAGATTACATGCGTAAGAGACCAACGAAGAGAGAGTGCTGGTGGTGGCGTGGGGTGGGGGTATTTACCTGGCTTTGGAGGCAACTGAAGTGGCAAGGCGGTACATGGTGGCGGAGTGGCGGTGGCAAAGCAGCAGAGGAAGTTTTAGGGTTTAAGGGCGAGGTTTTAGAATGGAGAGAATAAATGGAAGGAGTCAAGAAGGATCTAGAAAAAAAGTGCTGACTGAACCTATTATAAGGGTTCAGGGTTTAGGTTAGCGTCAGCCGTGAGCCGAGCCGTCAAGGAAGGACGCCATCCTAAGGACACGGCTTTTTTTTTAATTTAATCTTAAATTTTTTTAATCTTAAAACTTACTTGAATTTAAAAAATAATAAAAAATTAAATAATAATTCGATGCAAACACCTAAAATGTTAAATTAAAGTAATAATCGCAGTTGTCTCAACAATTACTTATGTGGATACATATATGCACCATAATTTGAAATACTTATAATGCAGGTAAAATATATATTTTTTAATTTATTTTTTTTAAAAAATAATAATTAAAAAAGTAAGTAGGTTTTTTAAAAAAAAAAATTGGATAATCAATGAAGTAAAAATATAAATATTTTTAATTTTATACTTCAAATAATTTTATCTGATTTTTTTGATCTATTCTCTAATTATGCTGTTATTGAATATTATTATTTATTTTTTTCATAAAAAATTAGAATATATCAACAAGTTCACTTGACAGAAGATGAAAGAAATTTGGTGAAGATATGAAATTTAAAATAAATATAATTTTTTTTTCACCTTCGGTTTTAATATCCATGCTTTATTTATTCAATAAAAAAATTTGACGTCTCAAGATAATGGGTCTCCCACTCCTTGATCCGAGTATCCATGCGTTATTCCATAAATTCTCAAACCGCCAATACATTATTAACCGAAGGTCTAAAGCCATAGCATAGATCATTCAAGACTTGCCTCTCCTTCCGAAGTATGTACCTTGATTTTAGGAGAATTGTGATTGGAAACTTGATTTATTCGAGTAATGAATCTCTTCTACATTAAAATAAAAGCAAAACTTTTGAAAGATAAAAAAGATTAATGTTTTTAAACCTGTTCGAAAATCGAGCCAGAGGTCCTACAGAAATTTCTCAAAAACCATATTTATTTATCAATATAACAATGTTAAGAAAATGGTGATTACAACATGGCACAATAGTGCAATTCCCTATTTGATTCCCCCACCAAAAGCATTCTTCCTCCAAACCCAGCAAACCAAGTCAAAAGAGAAACAAAATATACTATATATATATATATAAACCCTCACCTTTTGAAATGCATTCACACAATTTACAAAATACACAACAATGAATAAGTAAACATTTTCCCAAACCCCGGCCTCTCTGTCTGTCCAAATGAAACCTGCTAAATCATGGTTAGCACAGCATCTCATAGGGGTCCCATCCTGGCCTGTGAGATCCGATTAGCATAAATTGTAACCAGCCGCAACTGCGTGCTGTTAAGCCCCTCCAAGTGTGGCAAAAATGCTTTCCCAAGCATTATATAAATATCCACCAAACAGAAGACAACAGTCTGTACCATTCACAATAACACGCAATGAGACACCAGAACTCAACAATATCTTAAGAGAGAGGGAGAGAATATCGACAATAATACAAAGAACTTAAAACATGCGAAAGTAATGTTCATTTGCTTCTAGAGAAAAAGACAAGCAAATTACAAAAGAAGACCACTAACGGTTATGCTCTCATATACCATTCTTCGCAACCATGAACCATGTCAATCTCCGAAATTTTGTCAACAGAAACACAGTAATCTTTTTATGATTTATATATTGTACATTTGGGCCAAAGGGATCATGAACAGCCACACTACAATAACACAGAATAGGAGATAATGGGGTGAACGGCTGGCACCCCTTCAATCATATGCTCATTGAAAGATGGAGCCTTTGTGGTACAATTCATTGAAACAAAATGTTTCTGCATTTAGTTTTTTATAACATTACCCAGAAGTCAGAAAACTATTGAACGTTTCTACATTTAATAGTCAAAGATGTATCATTTATGAGAAAATCCAATCTTTGTTACAGATTTTTGAATTACTATTTCTTTCCACCGAATGATAAAATTATCTCTTTTCTCTCTACTGCCCCCTCCCCCTCCCTACCACATCCACCCCTAACCCCTCTTTTCTTTCTGCTTCCTCCAACCAATAAAAATCTAAATTTTGAGGCATTGCTGTATGATGACAAATTTATAAAGCAACAAAAACCAATATGCAAAAACATGTATTACCTTACGGACGTCTGCACTCTGGTTTCCAAAAGCTTCAAAAAGAGCAGGCAGAAATGAAGGCAGTTGAGCCATTAGTTCCTCCTGTGATAGTCGGCCCACAAGCTGAATAGAAAAGCAGAGAGCTTAGACATATATTATCAACAAAATGTTGGTAGGCACAACTTATTTGTAGGAGCAATGAAGCAATCAAAGGAAAGAAAACAGAAGTCTAATCCTAATAGACAAGAAAACAATGACAATTCCCAAGAATGCATTAACTTTATACAAGCATGTAACATATCTGAAACAATTATCCTGATAATAAACAAATAATGCAAAAATCCATGTACATAAGGACCTTGCAGTGTTCAAAAATGCACACGACTTAGGCTAGAAGCAGGAAAAAAAGACACAATTACCTTTTGACACCATCCTCCTTAGATGTCTCTCTTTACCTCCCCTCTAGTGTCTGACATTCATACCAAAGATAAACCACGGCGTCTTTAACTTACTCTCTTTTACCATGCCAAACTTGCCTTTAGGCACAGTGACTCGAATCCATGTTTTGCAGATTAGTCTTAGACCTACTATTCATGCCCTCAATGTGCGCAAGTATGAACAGTTTAGAGCAAGCATACAAAGTGGTAGACAATTCCTATGCCCAGAGTATCATGCAACCACTGAAAACACACAAATCTAGTTGCATTTGTCTTTGCATGCAGAATCGCAGCCAGAAATTTTTTTTTTGGGGGGGGGGGGGGGGAAGAAATTTAACAATTTTGGTTCCAATTAAGTTTCAGAATATATACCTTTGTTAAACAGTTTATGCAAATAACTAGAGTCTTCTCATCTTCAGTATCTAATAAAGGTACAATAACCTGCAATCCCAGTTATTCGACAACATCAGTGCTAATAATAAGATGAAACCAGAAGGGAAAATGCCAAAACACTCTTTCTCTTCAATTGGGGTAGACATACACTTAAACATCTGAATGGATCATACTGAGACAACACAGTATTCATGCAGTGCTCAGCTTCGTTTGAAACCTAAACATGAAGCAGACAAATTGAGATGCGGAAAAGGAGCAAAAACATTCTCAAAGTACAAATTGAAGGAAAGTAAATTACTTTTGGAACAATATCCTTCGTTACATGAAGCAGCTTCTCGATTAATATTTCAACAGAATCTTCCATAGCATCTTTCTGAAAGCATGACAAGTCAAAAGGAGGAAACAAAAGCACACTTCTATTTTAACGAAAAGGAACACTCTCTCAAAATACTTATATAAAGAAAATATGAGCAAACCTGGTTTTTAAGCATTTCAACTATCAATGAAAAGGCAAGTTCTCGGATTGAGGAATCAGACTCATCTAAAACTTCGAGTACAGCTGTCAAAATCTGATTGAAGTACTGCATATATAGAATTAAATATTACAACTTGATGAGCAACAAACACAGCATTGCATATGGGATAGAGGACATGTTCTTTCGTTATGGTATCACAAAGCTAAGTAACTTTCAACAGAAGAAAATCAAACTCAAATTAAACTTCTATTAAACTTGAATGGAAAGAACTATACCTTAGTCCAAATCGAGAGATCATTAGCTGCAGAAATTTCTATTAATTGCTGAAGTGCACTGTTCTTACTGGCAGTAGGGCTCTCATCAATCCCATTGCAGAACTAGGAAACACAGAAGAAAGCATTTATCAAGTAAGAAGTTCTTGAAACACAATAAGCACCACGAGAAATCCAACAATCTATTTTCTCCAAGTAAACTCAATTGATAAAACAAGCATCATCACCAGAAAGAAAAGAGGGAAAAAAGTATAATACTAAACTCACCAAGTGAAGAATTTGAGGAATGCTAGGCCCAGTATCTGGCATAGAGCTAATTTTTACAGCCGCAGGTTTAAGATGATTAAGAACCAACTCTGATGAAGTCTCATTATTATGAGCAACCCCTTCAATGGCCCCCAAATATTCAGATCTACTCAGACCATTGATTGCCAGACATGGAGTAGATAGACCTTCCAAGTTCTCTACCTGCCCAGTTCGAGATACCAAGTTCTGACCTATAGAATTAACCATATAAGAGAATTCTTTGGTTTTGGAAGGAAGAACATCTGCATTTGAACTAATCTCAAAGTTCTGGAATGAGTTCTCCTGAGTTTCGTCAGATGTTTCCTGGACAATACCGCCAGTGATCTTGGTTGATTCCTGAGCAGAACCCCACTTCCTACAACCTTCACTATCAATGGAACCAGCAGAATACCTTCCAAGTAAAAGACTCTTCTTGGACACACCAATGTATCCTTCTTCAGACGATGTTCCAACAACATCAGATGGATCATAGGATGACCTAGACCTCTGTCTCTCTTTCTTGTTCTGCAAATAGCTTATTAGATCCACCTCAATACGCGGAGTGTACTGTTTAAGTGCCCGTCTCAAGGAATTTTGTTCTTCAACTGATAAGCTAAGAATAAAATTTAGAACAGCATTTGGATCAAAATGCGAGTATACAGACATAATGCAAGTACTAGCTGCATCCTTAAGCTTAGTATTTTTATCATGGACCAATGGCGTCAATTTAGCAAGCCATAACTTCAGGATGCCAATATTACCATAACCTTCAGAATTCATAGCATTCTTGTTGAAGGAACTAATGGCAAACTCAATAACAGCAAGTTTTGCCTTTGGTGACCGCTGTTCATCAAGTGAACGTAGCAAAGCAGGTAAAAGAGAATCTATGCTATAAGTTTTGCTTACAATTTCCAAAGTTGTTGAGCAAGGTTGCCTAACCAACTCCTTTGGATCAATTAACCGTGAGAAAACATGGGATAAGATCCTTTCCATGTAACTCTCAAAGGGCTTTCGGCATGATGGAATAATATCTGCAAGTGTTGAGAGGGCAGCCTGCGCAACTTTATGATGGGGGTCATCCAAGTGCTGGAAAAACAGTTTCATTACCTTCCCGAAATTCTGAACCACTTCCTGAATACCTTTTGGGCCCTGCTGCAGCAAAGACCGGAGGTAAATAAAAGCAGCAACTCTGGCACACCAATCAGAACTAGGACTGAGCCCCTCACTTAGGGCTTCAGTGAGAGAAGCTGGACCTTCAACATAATTTGACATCTCTCTAAGTGACAGTTGGCTATCATCAAAATTTTTTCTGCTCCCGGCAGAGATCCGCCCAGCTACAGGCTTTCTCAAAAGTGGCCTCTGGAAGTTTGGAATATAATTGCTCTGTGAATCCCTAGAGTTTACATCTCTATAAGGCGTATCCAAATATTGCCTGTCAATATGTGGATTTATAAACCGACCGGCCTCTCCACTGTCAATGTTCTCTTCAATGGAACCTCGTTCTTGCCTTACAGGTGCCCTCTTGGCAAAGTATGATGAGAAAGATGGCAAACACTCAGTTGCCACACTACTTCTACGTGACAACTTGCCTGAATCTTTGGAAGCTTGAATTTGAGTAATGATATCGGACATAATCAGACCACCATTGCGGTTACCGCCTTTACGGACAGTAGCGGTGGTTGATTCTAGTCCTAAAGAGCTTGTGAGACTATTAGATGCTGAAACAGCAGCAGGGAATGGGGGATCACGAGATGATGGAGGGTCAACTCCTGCACTAGTGGGCAATAAAAGAGAAATTTAGCCACTCACAATCAAATTTCAGATAGAACTCATGCACGAAACTTCACGTTTAATTTAAGTAAAACATAGAAAATCCATTCAATACCTAGATCCAAACTTGTTGACCTCTGTTTTTCAGATATGTCCAGACCTCTAAGCATAATTTCAATGGCACTGACTTTCTGTTTGCTTGCATGCAACACACTCTCCAGAGTACGTTCAGCATCTTTACCAAGGGGCTTCGATTGGGATAGATTCAACCCCAAAGAGAGAGACATACCTGAGGATAAACTCAAGGTTCTGTCCATTGCAACTATAGCAGATGTTCCATATCCAGGTAGGTTCGAAGTAGGAGAAGTTTCAGAGGTAAATGACATCTGTAAATTTCTGTCACAGAGAGAAGGAGAAGCATGCCACTTGTGCATCCCTCCATCTTCTTCATTAATTATCTGTGCAAAAAGCAAGACTTTGACCACAATCTAGGAAATGGAATTATTCCAAAATTTCCATCAAATACAAAAAGATATATATACCCTTTGAATGACGGGATCAAAGGAGGAGAACAAGCGACGAGAACGATCTGGCCAAGTTTTGGTGAACATTCTGTAGCACATTCTAGCAGTTGATCGTACCTGTTAAGTTCCCAATTCCCTAGTCATCTTATCATCAAATTTTAGGATTGCCTCGAACAGAGATAAGCCAAATGTAAATAACATTAAGTTATAGGAATTGATGTCGCCAAATGAGTTCATCTTTCAGATTACCCTATTTACGAGAAAATATAAGTACATTAAAAGATGTCAAGTGAAGCATCGGCAATGAACCATCAACCAATCCTATTTCCAGGAGAGAAGCCTATCAAAATGATCCCACTTAGACCTTCACATGAGGGGCTGACTGCATGACTATTTACACCAAAAATCAAAGAATGAAAGTAATTCCCAACATAGATACCTCACTCATAGCATCAGCAACACAACACCTAATCAGATCCTCATATAAATCAGCCGATCGCTGTATTTCTGGTGCATCTGGCCAATGTTCAAGTATCAACAATGCATATTCACAACACCTGCAATGAGGAGATAAAAATTGAGTAGATAAATAACAAATAAAAGAATTCGTTATAAAATAACTTGGGAATACCTGGCACGAAGTATAGCACTACGGTCATTCTTTGCACAATCAGCTATGCGGGGAAGTACGCGCGCAACTTTGCAGTTACGCAACATCTGCAAATTACAAAAGATAACATCGAAAACAGAAAAACCAAAACAAAAGGAAAAACAGGGAAGGAAAGATAAAGGAAGATGTTACTGTTTTTATGCAGTTATCAGCAGAATCTGCAATTACAAGCACAGTAATCACAACCAACTTGAAAAGGACCTGATTATCAGAACATGAAATTAACAAGTGCATATGAGAATTCATAATGTTGTTAAACTACAAAATGAAGCTAAACTTACCGGGATGAATATCTCAGCACATGGCTCAAAATCTCCCAAGAGCTCCTTTGACAGGAAGGACAACAAATGGCAAGCCTGAAAAAGGCAAACAAACTCAGAAACAGCTACATGAACAAGGCCAGAAAAGCACTTATTTTTATAGGAAAGTAAACAACTGCCTTTAACTCAACCACCACCGTCATACCAACTCTCTAAAGATTCCTAATGCCACCGTGTACAATTCCATCCACAAGTGTTAAGAGACAAGAAGCTAAAACACTATGCACAAACTTGGAATCACACCAGCTTGGCTAGGTACAGTGAAAGAATATGAAAACCACCATAGAGGAAGAAGAGACAAACAAGCTTCATAGTAAAAGTTACAGAACTGTAACAGTGAAGCCAAAGGCACATAAGAATTCTAGCAACTAACAGAAGCAACAAAAAATAGCAATATTTGTAGTCTTTACCAAAAATAAAACCCCCTTACTGCGATCTCTACTCAAGTTGAAGTTTTCAGCTATATCATCCTCACCCCAGTGGATCAGCCGAAAGGCCTCTTCCCAGAATTTATGAAAAAGACAGGTATACCGATGGGTCCATGACATGTTCCCAATCATAAGCCTTAAGCATTTTTTAATATATGGATATGTTCTAAACAAATAGCAACAGTGGCAAACTCAAGAAAAAGAAAGACCAGAAATTCCGGCGATTGAATAATTCAGAGAATTCATTAAATCATTCTAACAAATTTCAGTAGTAAACTTAATAAAAAAGGAAGTATTTAGAAAAATAACCTAAAAAAGTATTTGACAGAAAAAAGATACTCTCAGTGCTAGAATAAGCACTATTATAAAGAAAACCATAAATAAACTATACACACAAGAAACAAATATCCTAAAATATTAAATAAGAAAGTTTAAAATGGAAAAAATCAGCACCAGGAGACGCAATAAGAATGGTATACACCTGCTTCACAATGCTCGACCTTCTATCTGATAATTGTGTACTTAGCGGGCCAACAAGCTGCTTGAAGAGTCCCCGAAAACATGGATAATCAGCAGCACCTATTTGTTCAGATTAGTCTTACTTGTTAAAACCCCAAGCTCTCAACCCATAAACAATAGAGGAGGAATATGCCATATAAAAATGGATTTATGATAGAAAACAGAGTTAATAAGAGGGCAGAAATTCAGGATGTCAAAAGCAAAGGGAAATAGGTTAAAAAGGAGCGATACCCCAGGAATTTATATACCTGGGATTTGGCACCCCTTTATATACCTAGGAATTTGTTTATCTGGCTCAGTTTGCATTGGCCAGAAGACTAAGAATTTTCTTTCAACACAGAAGGCAGAATCATTTATAACTCTTCAGGTAACAATAGTAACTCTATATTTTTAATAGCATAGAGTATAAACACATGTGCAAAAGCAAGATTGGTGGGAAAGTTGATGAGAGAGAGGGTATACACCTCCGGAAACAAGGCCTTCAATTCTCTGCATTGCAGCAATGCGTATGGACCAATCTTTTTCTGGCACAAGAGTAGAAGCAATTTTTTCAAATTCCCTTATCAGCTCCTTATCCGAGTAAACTTTAATTGGATCTATGGGTTTTTCTGTGATATCAATTTCACCTGTAAAAAAAACAGAATAGTAATCACTTCACTGACATTGTCTTTGAACCATCATCCAAAAGCAAGTACCATGTTTGAGAAATATATCAACTTCTTTTAACCCTCAATGCCAAAAGAAAAGTAGCCAATATTGTACGTACGTTAGTCATTAATGTATGCAAAGGTCACATACCATGAAAACGACCCCAAATTCCTAATTTAAAAAAAAAAAAGTTTGATATACACAGATCCAAACCTCCGAAAAGAGATGCCTCCCTTGAAGAACTCTTGGCTCTTGGACTGCTTTTCTTAGGGTTAAGGATTGCAGGTTTTATATCTCCAGCAGCAAAACCACCCAAAATTCCATCTGAGGATCGAACTTGTGGCTCAATTTTCTCTAGTCTGGCATTAATATCTCTCACCTGCATTTATATGCTATATTGTAAAAAAAAAAAAAAAGAGTGCAATATCACCAATACCTTCCTTCCTGAGCAATGTTAAATGATATAAACTAAAGTTATCATTTATAATACATGTTAAATTAAGTAGACTTAATAGGAATGAAAGTGGGGAGGGAAAGGGAGGGCGGGAAGAAGTGAACTGTTAGTGTGAAGTCAGGAAACAAATGATAATATTATTCATCTGCAGCTACAAAATATTCAAAATGAGGCTAGAGTATGGAATATAATGTTATAAAATTAAATATTTACCATAGATGCAGGAAGCTGATGGCGGTGAAGTTCATCACGAAATTGAGTTCCAGCCTGCGTATACATTTCCTGGAAAAGAAATTATTGGATCAGAATTCTGCCACCAGATATGACAAACCTTACTGTGTGACCCATGTAATCTCTAACAGCAATTTCTCAAGAAGAACAACAACAAGCGGACCTAAAACAAATAATTACAGCTCTCAGTTGCTGCAACACTCATTAAACCATCCACAGAAGAAATACCGAAGAAGAAAACGAGAATAAACCCAATGAATAATTACTGACTGGTTCTTCCCCAAAAGATCAAAACTAGTAAGGACCTATATTCACCAAAAGAAGTACAGCACTTTTCATCAATAATTCAAATTAATACTAACCCAAGGGGTAGACATTTCATGCCAACCACCAATATCAAAGTTTGCTGAATTCAAGAACAGGAAAGTCATGGCTGAACATTGGGAAGGGGGGAGGAGGATCTAAAACTTTAGTCACATGCAATCTAAATTGAGACAATTTTTCTTTGTTTAAATGTTAAATATAACTACCAGAAAGCTGGGAATATTGCAGGCACAAGCTACTGACAGCAGACATGTTTTAGACATATTAATCCTAGGCCACAGCAACATGTCAAGAAAATTATTTCTAGTTTTCATTTTCCAAGAAAAAGGAGTCTTGACCAATTAAAGTTTTTAATGTTTTCATGGGTAATAAACAGGTTCAAAACCCTGATGTTTGTGCCTATTAATTTTCTCATTGTATTTTCTCTGTCCTCTAAGAACGTGTAAGAAGCTCATTGCAAGGAGATCAACATGTTTTCTCCGGAAATGAGAAGCAAAGGAGGCTATCAGCTGTATATTTAGGCAAAAGTAATGGTTCCTAGAAAACATGGGTTAGAAATTTGAGTATGACTAAAACAAGAATAAGAAGACAACAGATCAGATTTGAAGATTATCAAATTCTTCCTACAAATAAGTTCAAAAGGTTGTTAAGCTCTTCTAAAGATAATACTAGAAGACAAGTTTCACTGACCTCAATGCACAATATAGCAGCTTCACGAACACAAGGATTTGAGTCATGAAACATTTGCAAAATCTGATCAATAAAGAAATTTATAAATGTTTATATCTGTCACATGTAATGATAAGACAAAAATCCATTTTGGAAATGTTAAAAAGCATACAGGAGGAAGAATAGCCCGTTGAAGTGGAAGTTCAGTAGATGCAAAAAGATTGATCGCTGATGTGACTGTCCGGGCAAATTCCTCCCTCACTCTCCAGCTTCTATGTGCCCAGCCATAAGAGCCAGCCCTTTCAACAATAATTGTTGGAGAAGAAACCTGAAAAAATTAGTATTTTTTATAAATCAAGTTAATTCTTCACCACTTAGCCTAAAATAGTAGACCCAAATTGCAAAAATAATAATCTAGTTCACTTTTCTTATGTGAGCAGATCTCAAACAGACTAAACCACTAAGCAATAAAAAGCAATTTAAAAAATAA
Organism: Adansonia digitata; assembly: GCA_029448705.1. Classification (NCBI taxonomy): domain Eukaryota; kingdom Viridiplantae; phylum Streptophyta; class Magnoliopsida; order Malvales; family Malvaceae; genus Adansonia; species Adansonia digitata. The sequence continues at coordinate 10,024,167 of JAQSVH010000012.1, read as the reverse complement.
AAAATGCAATGGATAAATTCATGAAGTTTTGCACTCCCTCATTGCATAAATGTTGTCTTGTTAGAAAATGCATATTGATTAAGGTACATCTAGTTGTTACTTTTTGCAAACAAAAGCAGAAAGCAAAAGAAGTGCTTAGATACAAAAGCAAACAGCACTTCTGATGACTTTAAAAAATTCATTGTGCTTTTTTGGAGAAAAAAATGCTACATGATTTTACTATTAAATTTGAATCGGAGATGGATTTCAGTAAATTTTTTAATTTTAATCTATTATGATTTCATTTCTACCATATTTTCTTGCGTAATACCAACCTTCTAGCAAGCAGAAAGCAAGAAAAAGAAACAACCAAATGGGGTCCAAGAAAAGTGAACAAATGCTTTTTGACAACTTATACATTCTACATTTTCTTCCTAAATTGCCCATAACAATTATGCACAATGCAGGTTCTTACGACTTGCTTTAGAGAGAGAAATAGAAATAAAAATCTTAAAAGCTAATGCTTTGGTTTTTTGACAGCAGACTTTTTGAACCACACCAAACACAAACCTATGCTTTGGGAGTAGGAAAGTATCATGTATCTGCTTTTCAAAAAACATATGATATCCATTGAAGGCACAAGGTAATTGCATGAGGAACTGCAATTCATGAACTGGCTTTCTTATTTAGTATTAACCAACAATGAAAATCGAAGGACTGGTCCCACAAGAAATATGGAAGCCATCCAGAGGTAATGAAGAGTGGTAATTATTCAATCACACAAAAGCATTCACTAGTGACCATTATTAAGTACCAATTTTCAGGAAAATATTCAACTAAGCTCGGGTAAATTTAGAAGGTACTTCAAAAAAAAAAAAGGAAGGAATTAGGATTCCATTTCCCAAGAAATTGCAATAACTTAAAAGATCCCGAATTATTTTGAGTAAAACGATTATGAAACCCTTGACTCATCCTTATTTCTTATCTCCATAATTAGAACATTCTGGCAGGATAAACTTCCACAAAACACACTGACAAAAGTCTTCCAAGGATTGATAGGCACGAAGCTTGGTTAAATCTATCAAATTATTGCTCTAAAAAGCAATTATCACCTAGAGTGTGACAAAGCAAAAAAGAATAGAAAACCACCGAAAAAAAAAAGTGAAACAAAAAGGTTATACTTATAAGTATCCTTCCAAGAACAACTCGTTCTAACAACTTAGATTTCTCAGCACATTGCTAAACCATAAGAGCAGTCCAATTTATCCTACTAACGGCCTTGTCAATGTCTTTAATTCCACTAAATATATGCAAAACACTAAATTCAATGGCACATCACATCTTTTCAATTAAAAATCAACAAAAATCAATGCTGACACACATTTTTTAGATAGAGTGCTTTCATCAGTTTGAAGAAAGAAAAGGAATTATATTAGCAGTAGACAATCACATAAAAAGAAATAAATAGTAACTTTACCTCCATGAAAGTAAGAAGTAGACGTCTGGCGGCATCCCTAACGGGTTGTTTGGCGTCACCTAACCGTTCAACAACCGCGGGAACGAGCGCACTGAAGTGCAACTTCAAGTGATCAACGGAGAGGACGGCGGCAGAAGCAAGAGCCTGAAGAGCGCCCTGGGAGACTCTGAAGTTGTTGTCCTTGAGGAGATCCAAGCAGCAGTCGACAAGCGAAGTGACTTCCGAAGAAGTGAGATTTTTTCTAGAACATTCGAGGAGTTGGTAGAGACGCTCCACCGCCGCCATTCGCTCCTTGGTGTCTTTAGCACGCGCCAGCTCCAGTGCCTCCTCCATCTTGATCCCGATCCGGTCCAACCGTGCTCAGATCTCAACTACTACTCAACCAATTACAATAATTCGAAAATTAAATAGTAATAACAACAATAAAATGAAAATGTGGAAATGTGTTTGGCGAGGGAGGAAACGGATTAAATTAAAGGGAAAGAAAATGGTTGTTGTTGGAAAAAGATAGATTTAGCAGAGAAGAGCCGCTTTTTTTTTTTTTTTGTATTTTCTTTCGCTGAGGAAAGGAGAAGTGAGGTAGAGAACGAGAACGAGAACGAGAGGGTAAAGCAGACTGAGCTTCACGGAAAAGATGATGGAAGTGTGGTTCAGGTGGTTGAGGTAATTACCCACCCGTTTTTCATTAATTTACGAGTCTCGCCACTCCCCTTTTTTTTTTTTTTTGCGTGACTGCGATGTGCGGCGCGCTCCATTTTACTACTCTGTTCGCTTGTACCGTTGTAAGGTTGTCATGGTAACACTGAAGATCGGATCTTTTGGATGGGTTTTTTTACAAATTTTATAAATTATAATTAAAGACTAATTATATGACCCAAACTTGCTTATTGGTCAAATTTGTAATAAAGATTTTTTTTAATATAGATTAAATCAATTCAGCTTATATTATTATTTAAATTTAATTAAAAAATATATTAATATTAATATTAATTAATTTTTATATTTTGATATATTTAATAATAAAATAAATTTTAAGATCGGATTAAGACCGAATAAGTAACTTTTTTGTTAATTTATGTTTAATTCAACCCTAACTAACCTACCTATGAACATTTCTGATATAACCTAAAGTTTCATGCCTAATTTTAGTCTTCCTTATTATATGTATTATCCAATATCAATGAGAGTTTATTGAACATATTGTAAAATACAAAAATATCTTTATCTGAGTTGATTGATTAATTTGAAGATTAAGAATATTAAGCTTGTATGAAACTTGAAGTCACCATTTCCCTTCAGCTTAGTGCAACAAGGCCATCAGATTAGAAATTTAACTACTTCCCTTTTTTCCTTTCATTTCAAGTGCAACCCATGCTTATCACATAATTCTATAGCTGCTTGGCTTATTAATAT
>JAQSVH010000012.1:10002680-10018045 GCA_029448705.1 Adansonia digitata | reverse complement strand
TTATCATTGTTTTATTTGGCCAGTGAGATTTGATAAGTTCAAATAATAAAATATAACACCTTTACTCTGTGTCCATTGGTGAAGTTACTTGAATTTAGCTCCAAAAAATTTCAAATTTGGTTCGATTACTCTCAAAGCTCAAGCTGGCTCGAACAGCTTGAGTTATCAAGCACGCAAAGTTCAAGTAATTCAATTGCTTTTATTCCGAATCAAACTTAAAAATAAAATGAACTCAAATCTAGTTTTAGGTGGAGCTTGAATCTCTTACTAAATTCAAATCATACAAAAATCAAATCCATGGAGAGAAATTCCAAAATTTTCAGAAATCTAACCATGTCCGTAGAAAAAAATGATCAGAATACAATAACATAAATTTCACCAAAACCATTATTCTCTATCAATATAACAACTATTCTAAGAAAATGGTGATTACAACATGGGCATAATTGTGCAATTCCCTATCTGATTCCCACCAAAAGCACTTTTTCTCCAAACCCAGCAAAACAAAGGACGAACTAAGATGTATCCAAAACAAAGAAAACAAAATCACCCCCTGAAATGCATTCACACAATATACAAAATACACAACAATGAATAAGTAAACATTTCCCAAATCCGACCTCACCATCCAAATGAACCGGCTAATCGTGGTTAGTATCTATCGGGGTGCCGGTCCTGGCCTGTGAGATCCGATTAGCATAAATCGTAACCAGACGCAACTGTGTGCTGTTAAGCCCCTCCAAGTGTGGCAAAAATGCTTGCCCAAGCATTATGTAAATATCCACCAAACAAAAAACAACAGTCTGTACCATCGACAAAAACATGGAATGAGACATCAAAACTCAAGTCGACGAAAATATATGAAGAAGAATTTAGAACATGTGAAAATAAAAAGTTCATTTGCTTCCAACAGAAACGAAGACATGCATACTACAAGAGCGCTAAGCGGTCATGCTCTCATCTACTATTTTTCTCAACCAAGTACCAGGTCAAAATACTTTACTAATGATTTTGTAAACAGAAACACAGTAATCTTTTCCTGATTCAGGTACTCTACCGTCATGGCAGGATCCTGCTCTTTCTAAAGTGAATTTTACTGTAGCTTTGGGTTTATGCCATGAGGATCGTGCATCGGCCACACTCAAATAACACAGAATAGGAGCCAATGGGACTCATGCTTCTAAAGCAAGGGGGCGAGGGGTTGGCACCCCTTCAATCACATGCAAATCATAAGATGGAGCAATACTGATACAATTTATTGAAACATAATGTTTCAGCATGAAACGTCATATACAATCATCCAGAGGTCAGAAAATTACAGTTGCAATTGACTGCAAATTCCTCCTTTTCTCAGACAAAGACAACAAATTACAAGACCTTATATCATTGGCGAGATATCCAAGGTATATTCTGTTTGAGGCTTAGAGAATAATTCCCAAAAGCACATTGTCAGTGTTGGAAGTGAATCTTAGAGAAACCACTTAAAATTTTTATGTATACAGCGGACCACAAATAGAAAATTTAAGAAAACAGGATTACGATACAAAGGATTACTCAGCACAAAAATAAAGTGCTGGACCCTGTGTAAAACTGAGCCAAGCCAAGCCAAGCAAAACAGCAATCAGCTGGAACTTTGCTATATGTAATTTATGCTCAGGTCAAGCTCATCTCTCGAAATCTTCAATTCAGATTCAAAAGAAATTTTTAAGTCCAAACTCAGCTTCACTCTGCTCATAAAATAAAAGCCAATTGCAACTCAAACAAAAATTATATGGTGTGATAAACTTACAATTTTTAAATAAAAAACGGAAAAAATAGTAATATTTATAAATTATAAGCTTGTGAGATTCAAGTTCTTTGCTAAACTTATTGAACTAAAAGCTAAATGCTGAACAAGACTTGACAAACCAAGCCAAACTGCAAATGAATTGCTTGACTTCTTTTCATGATCCCTACTCAGAGTCTCAAAAGAGACATTCCAACCATTAAAACTTGAACTTTCAAATCGGTAGTCTTACGTTTCTAAGCTTCGAAAGGGAAGGTGTTTATAGGATAGGAGAAAGCTACCTCTTTTTGTATATAACTCGAGTCACATATACCAGAAAAAGAACAAAATAAAACTATATATACACCGTGAATGGAACCTAAAACTGCCCCAAGTATTCCCAAATATCAACATATAAAACATCCAACAAGTTAATAGTCAAAAATGCATCTTCTCTGAGAAAATTCTATCTTTGTCACAGATTTTTAGAGGCAACATCTCAGAGAGCAACCATATCACTTATAAAGGATCAAGCAGCCAGCTATATAAATGGAAATGCAAAAGACAAGTAACTATTTTCTTCCACCAGATGATTAACTGCCCCCTTCCCCACCCTATCTTTTTCTTTCTACTGTCTCCAACCAATAAAAACCTAAATTTGAGGCATTACTGCATAAGGACAAATTTATAAAGCACATAAGTATACCTTTCTAATGTCTGCACTCTGGTTTCCAAAAGCTTCAAAAAGGGCAGGCAAAAATGAGGGCAATTGAGACATTAGTTCCTCTTGTGATAACCGGCCCACAAGCTGAACAGAAAAAACAGAGAGCTTACAATGCTTAACATTAGTAGGCACAATTTATTTGTAGGAACAGTGAAACAATCAAAGGCAAGCAAAACATAGTCTAATCCAAATAGACAGGAAAGCAATGACATTCCCTAGAATACAAGTACCTTTATACAAGCATGTAAAATATCGTGCATCTGAACAAATGCTGGATATTTATACTGATTAAGATTCAGATTCAGAACAAATTTAAATTTAACAACTTTAGCTCAAATTAAGATTCAGAATAAATACCTTTGTTAAACAGTTTATGCAAATAACTAGAGTCTTCTCATCTTCAGTAACTAATAAAGGTACAATAACCTGCAACCCCAGTCATTTGATAGCATCAGTACTTATAATAACCTGAAACCAGAAGCAAAAAAGCCAAAACACTCTTTCTTTTCATCTGATGTATGGAAAACAAGTCAGACATTCAAGAGAGAACCACATACGCTTAAACATCTAAATGGATCATACTGGGACAATACGGTGTTCAAGCAGTGCTCAGCTTCGCTTGAAACCTAAACATGGAGCAGACAAATTAGATGTTGAATAGGAGCAAGAATATTCTCAAAGGATAAGTTGTGTAAATTAAATTACTTTTGGAAGAATATCCTTCGTTACATGAAGCAGCTTCTCAATTACTAATTCAACAGAATCTTCCATTGCGCCTTTCTGAAAGCATGACAAGCCAAAAAAAGGAGGAAACAAGCACACTTGAATGTTAGAGAAAAGGAAAATCTAGACAATGTCTCAAAATAATTATGCACTGAAAATATGAGCAAACCTGGTTTTTAAGCATTTCACTTATCAATGACAGGGCAAGTTCTCGGACTGAGGAATCAGAATCATCTAAAACTTCAAGTACAGCTGTCAAAATCTGATTGAAGTACTGCACAAGTGCAACTAAATATTAGAACTCAATTTGCAAGAAATATAGCATAGAGCATATGTGACATAGAGGGTAGAGGACAATATTCTTTTGTAAGAGCATTGCAGGTTAAGAAGAAACTTATATGAAAACAAATATACCTTGGTCCAAATTGAGAGATCATTAGCCACAGAAATCTCATTTAATTGCTGAAGTGCACTGTGCTTACTGGCACTAGGGCTGTCATCGTTCCCACTGCAGATCTGAAATACAGAAGAAAGCGTTTATCAAGTGTGACGTTCTTGAAATACAATAAGCACTACAAGAAGACCAGAATCTATTTTCTCCAAGCAAACTCGATTGATAAAACAATCATCATCACCAGAAAAAGAAAAGGAAAAAAAAAAAAAAAACAGGATAATACTAAACCCTACCAGGTGAAGAATTTGAGGAATGCTAGGCCCAGTTTCTGGCATAGAGCTAATCTTTACCGCTGCAGGTCTAAGATATTTAAGATCCAACTCTGATGAAGTCTCATTATTATGGGCAACTCCTTCAACAGTCACCAGAGACCCAGATCTACTCAGACCATTAATTTCCAGATGTGAAGTAGATAGACCTTCCAAGTTAACACTGCCTTCCAAGTTCTCTATCTGGCCAACTCGAGATCTCAAGGTCTGACCAATAGAATTCACCTTACAAGACAATTCTTTGGCTTTGGAAGGAAAAACATTTACATTTGAACTGGTTTCCAAGTTCTGATATAAGTTCTCCTGAGTTTCAGCAGATGTTGCCTGGCCAATACTGCCAGTTATTAGGGTTGATTCCTGGGTGGGACCCCACTTCCTACCACCTTCGCTATCAATGGAACCAGCAGAATACCGTCCAACTAAAAGATTCTTATTGGACACACCAATATATCCTTCTTCAGATGATGTTCCAACAACATCAAATGGATCATAGGATGATTTAGTACGCTGTTTCTCTTTCTTGTTGTGCAAATAGTTAATTAGATCCACTTCAATACGAGGAGTGTACTGTTTAAGTGCCCGTCTCAAGAAATTTTGTTCTTCAACTGATAAACTAAGAATAAAATTCAGAACAGCAGTCGGATCAAAATTCGAGTATACAGATATAATGCAAGTGATAGCTGCATCCTTAAGCTTAGTATTTTTATCATGGATCAATGGCTTTAATTTAGCAAGCCATAACTTCAGGATGCCAATATTACCAGAACCCTCAGAATTCATGGCATGCTTGTTGAAGGAACTAATGGCGAACTCAATAACAGCCAGTTTTGCCTTTGGTGACCGCTGTTCATCAAGTGAACGCAGCAAAGCAGGTAAAAGAGAATCTGTGCTATAAGTTTTGCTAACAATTCCCAATATTGTTGAGCAAGGCTGCCTAACCAACTCCTTTGGATCAATTAACCGCGAGAAAACATGGGGTAAGATCCTTTCCATGTAACTCTCAAATGGCTTTCGGCATGATGGAATAATATCAGCAAGTGTTGAAAGGGCAGCCTGTGCAACTTTATGGTGGGGATCATCCAAGTGCTGGAAAAACAGTTTCATTACCTTCTCAAAATTTTGAACCACTTCCTGAATACCTTTTGGGCCCTGCTGCAACAAAGACCGGAGATAAGTAAAAGCAGCAACCCTGGCACACCAATCAGAACCAGGACTGAGCCCCTCGCTTAGGGCATCGCTGAGAGAAGCTGGACCTTCAACGTAATTTGACATCGCTCGAAGTGACAAGTGGCTATCATCAAAACTCTTCCTCCCTCCAGCGGCCATCCGCCCAGCAACATGCTTTCTCAAAAGCGGCCTCTGGAAGTTTGGAATAAAATTGCTGTGTGAATCCCTGGAGTTTACATCTCTATAAGGTGTGTCTAAATATTGCCTGTCAATATGAGGATTTATAAACCGCCTGGCCTCCCTAATGTCATTGTTCTCTTCAAAGGAACTTCGTTCTTGTCTTTCAGATGCCCTCTTGGCAGAGTATGATGAGAACGCTGGCAAAGACTCAGTTGCTGCACTGGTTTTATATGATAACTTGCCTGAGTCTTTGGAAGCTTGAATTTGAGTAATTATGTCAGACATAATCAGACCTCCATTGTGGGTGCCACCTTTACCGACACTAGAGGTAGTTGATTCTAGTCCTAAAGAGTTTGCAAGACTATTAGAAGCTGGAAAAACAGCAGGGAACAGTGGATCACGAGATGATGGAGGGTCAACTCCTGCACTAGTGGGCAATAAAAGAGAAATTTAGCTGCTCACAATTGAATTGATTTTCTAATCATTTCAGGCAATTTTTACTGCATTATTTAATGGCCTCATGTGAAGCTTTCAAGTTTAAACTTAAGTGAAGCATAGAAAATTCATTCAATACCTAGATCCAAACTTGTTGACCCCTGTTTTTCGGATATGTCCAGACCTCTAAGCATACTTTCAATGGCACTGACTTTCTGTTTGCTTGCATGCAACACACTCTCCAGAGTACGATCAGCACCTTTATCAAGGGGCTTCGATTGGGATAGAGTCAACCCAGATGCGAGTGATGTCCCTGAGGATAAACCTGGAGTTCTGTCCATTGCAACTATAGCAGATGCTCGATATCCAGGTAGATGTGAACTAGAAGAAGATTGAGAGGTAACTGACATTTTAACATTTCTGTCACGGACAGAAGGAGAAGCATGCCGCCTATGCATCCCTCCCTCTTCTTCGTTAATTACCTGTGTAAAAGCCAGACTTGAAACCACAATCTAGGAAATGGAATTATTCCAAAATATCCATCAAATAGAGAACATATATGTACCCTTTGAATGACAGGATCAAAGGAGGAAAACAAGCGACGAGAACGTTCTGGCCAAGTTTTAGTGAACATTCTGTAGCACATTCTAGCAGTAGATCGTACCTGTTAAGTCCAGAATTAAATAGTCATCTTACCATCGAATTTTAGCAAGGACTCAAACAGGAATAAGCAAAAGGTAATAACATTAAGTTTTAGGAATTAGCTTTGCCACTTAAGGTCATCTTTTCCGCTTACTTATTTATATGAAAAAAATAAGTTCATTAAAAGATATCAAGTGAAGCATCAGCTGTTAACCAATCATGCCTCCAGGAGAGAAGCCAATCAAAATGATCAACTTAGACCTTCGCATGAAGGGCTGAATGTGTGACTACGTACATCAAACATCATAAAGTAGAATTAAGTCCAAATATAGATACCTCACTCATTGCATCAGCAACACAACACCTAATCACATCCTCGTATAAATCAGCCGACTTCTGTATTTCTGGTGCATCTGGCCAATGTTCAAGTATCAAAAATGCATATTCACAACACCTGCAGTAAGGATATAAAAGTTGAGAAGATAAATAACAAATAAAAGACTTCATCATAAAATAGCAAAACATGGGAATACCTGGCACGGAGTACAGCACTATGGTCATTCTTTGCACAATCAGCTATGCGGGGAAGCAGACGGGCAACTTTGCAGTTACGCAACATCTGCGAATTAGGAAAAGATACCATCAAAAAAAGAAAAGAAAAATCAAAATAAAATGGAAAATATGGGAAGGGAGATATGGGGACAAAATTACCGTTTTTATGCAGTTATCTGCGGACTCTGCAATTACAAGCACAGTAATCACAACCAACTTGAAAAGTACCTGATTATGATAACATGAAATTAACAAGTCCATAGAGAATATAAATGCTGCTATGCTACACAAGAAAGTTGAACTTACCGGGATAAACATCTCAGCGCATGCCTCAAAATCTCCCAAGAGCTCCTTTGATAAGAAAGACAATAAATGGCAAGCCTGAATAAAAGGAAACAGACTCAGAAGCAGCCACACGTACAGGATTCCTAGTGGCCATTGTATAATAATTCATCCACAAGTGTCAAAAGACAAGAAGCCAAAACACTATGCACAAACTTGGAATCTTACGAGTAAAAGAATATGAAAACCACCATAGAGGAAGAAGAGAAACAAGCTTCAGATTAAATTTAACAGAAATGTAACTATGAAGACAGAGACACTTAAGAATTCTAGCAACCGACATGAAGTAACAAATAGCAAAATTATAGCCTCTCCAACAGTAAACTTGGTGGTGATCTATGCTCAAGTTGAGGTTTTCTTCTTATATTATCCTCTCCCAGGTGGACTAGCTGAAAACACCCTCCTTGGAGGTTCCAACATAGTCAATATGGAGGGATGATGGGTCCATGACATGTTCCCTATCCTTTAAGCATTTTTTAATATATGGATACGTTCTAAACAAACAGAAATACTGGCAAACTCAAGAAAAAAATGAAAGAAAATTTCAGTGGTTGAATAATTCTGAAAATCACTAAACCATTCTAAACAAATTTCAGCAGTAAACTTAATAAAAAAGTATTAGAAAAATAACATAAAAAATGCATTTGACGGAAAAGCAAGAAACTCTCAGTGCAAGAATAAGCACTATTAGTTCAGAACCCCATAAACAACCTATAAATGCAAAGGACAAATCTCCTAAAATGTTTTTCAAGTATAAAGAGGAAAAAAATAGCACCAAGAGAGGCAGTAAAAATGGCGCACACCTGCTTCACAATGCTTGACCTCCTATCTGATAATTGTGTATTTAGTGGGCCAACAAGCTGCTTCAAGAGTCCCAGGAAACATGGATAAACAGCAGCACCTATTTATTCACAGTAGTCTTAATTGTTAAAACCCTCAAGCTCTCAACACATAAACTGTAGAGAAGGAATATGCCATATAAAAATGGAATTTTGATAGCAAATTGGGCAAACAACATTACAACTTTCGAGAAGTCAAACCAAGGGGAAGTAGGATAAGGAAACGGATAACCCAGGAATTTATATACTTGAGTTTTGACATCCCTTTATATACCTGAAAATTTATATCTGGCTCAGTTAGCATGGCCAGTTCTTTAAGATGAAAATTTTCTTTCAACACAAAAGGCAGAATCATTTCATAATTGTTCCCTTAACTCTATAATTCCTTAACAGTTGACACAAATGCAAGAGCAAGATTGATTTTAGGGTTGATAAGAGAGGGGATAAAAACCTCCAGAAACCAGGCCTTCAACTCTCTGCATGGCCGCAATGCGCACAGACCAATCCTTTTCTGGCACAAGAGTAGAAGCAATTTTCTCAAATTCCCTTATCAGCTCCTTGTCCGAGTAAACTTTAATTGGATCTATGGGTTTTTCTGTGATATCACTCTCACCTGTAGAAAACAAATAAATCACTTCAGTAACATTTAAGTCATTGAACCATGATTTTAAAGCCAGCACCATATATTTAAGAAATATATAATTTACTAAACATCAACTTCTTCTAACCATCAATTTCAAAAGAAAAATAGCCAACACTGGCAGTGGGTTAGTTTATGCAAAGGTCAGCTTATCATGAAAACCATCTAAATTCTGAATATATATATATATATATATGTCATTGGACCAAACCTCCAAAAAGAGATGTCTCCCTCGAAGAACTCTTGGTTCTTGGACTGCTTTTCTTAGGGTTACGTATTACAGGCTTTATCTCTCCAGCAGCAGAACCACCCAAAATTCCATCTGAAGATCGAACTTGCGGCTCAATTTTCTCTAGTCTTGCATTAATATCTCTCATCTGCAGTTATATGCTATATTGTAAAAATAACAGAGAGTAATAATACCATTACCTTTCTTCTAGAGGGAAATGTTATCAACATTAATTAATTAAACTAATGTCATCATTTATAATACACGTTAAATTAAGTAAGACTTAACAGGAAGCAGAGGGGGGAAGTGAACTGTCAATGCAAAGTCAGAAAAAATACACAAGAGAGCGGATATTATTCATATGCAATTACAAAAATATTGAAAATGAAGCCAGAGTATGGTATCTTATTTTAAAAATAAATATTCACCATAGATCCAGGAAGCTGATGGCGATGAAGTTCATCACGAAATTGAGTTCCAGCCTGCGTATACATTTCCTGGAAAAGAAATTATCTGATAAGAATTTTGCCACCAGATATGAAAAACCTTAACGTATGACCCATGCAATCTCTAAGAACAATTCACAAGAAGAACAGCAGAAGTGGACCTATAAGCGAAGAATTAATGCTCTCAGTTACTGCAACACTCGTTAAACCATCCAAAGCAGAAAACTAAAGAAGAGAAAGAAAATTAACCCAATGAATAACTACTGAATAGTTCTTCCACAAGATAAAAACTATCAAGAACCTAAATTCGTCAAAAGAAGCATGATACTTTTCATAAGTAACTCACATTGATACTAACCCAAGGAAGAGATAACACATGTCCAAACACCCAATATCGAATATTAAAGATTCATGAACTGGAAAGTTATGGGAAAACTTTAAAAAAAAAAATCTAAAACTTGAGTCACAAGCAATCCCAATTGAGATTGTTTTTCTTTATTTAAATGTTAAATATAACTACCACAAAGCTGGGGATATTGTGGTACAGGCTAGTGGCATCAAATGACAAACAATATGCTTAGACATATTAATCATAGGCCACAGCAAGGTGTCAAGCAAATTATTTCAAGTTTTATCTTTCCAACAAAAAGGAGTATTAATCAACTTAAGTTTTAAATATCATGAGTAATAAAGAAGGTTCAGATCCCTTTATTCCTCTAAAGGCATGTAAAAGGCTTAGTTTGACATCGGCATGTTTTTCTAGAACTGAGCAGCAGAAGAGCTGCCTCTAAAGTAAACCTATCTATCAGGTATTCGCTGTATCTTCAGGTAAAAGTGAAAGTTCTTTAAAACCATGGGTTAGAAATTTGAATAAGACCAAACAAGAAAAAGAAGACAACAAATCAGATTTCATTTGAAGACAATCAAATTGTTCCTATAAATAAGGTAAGATACTTGTTAAGCTCTTCTAAAGATAACACTAGAAAGAAGCATTTCACAGACCTCAATGCACAATATAGCAGCTTCACGAACACCAGGATTTGAATCAGTCAACATCTGCAAAATCTGATAAATAAAGAAATTTATATATGTCAACTAATCACTGCCACATTTAATGATGAGACAATAAAATATATTTTGGAAATGTTAATAAGCATACAGGAGGAAGAATAGCTCGTTGAAGTGGAAGTTCAGTAGATGCAAAAAGACTGATTGCTGATGTGACTGTCCGGGCGAATTCCTCCCGAACTCTCCAACTTCTATGTGTCCAGGCATAAGACCCAGCTCTTTCAACAATAATCGTTGGAGAAGAAACCTGAAACAAAAAAAAGCATACTTTACAAATCAAACTAATTCTTTACTGCTTAGCCCAAAATATTAAAGTATACAATTTGGCAAGGCACTCATGCTGATATTTACTCCAAATTCTAATTGCAATAGTAATACCCTAGTTCACTTTTTTCATGGAAAAAAAAAAACTAAATCACCAGGCAACAAAAATAAATTTAAAAAACTAAAAATGCAATGGATAAATTCATTAGGCTGTGTAATGCCTCATCCCATAAAGGTTGTCTTATTTGAAAATGCACATTGATTAAGGAAACATCTGGCTGTTACTTTTTGCAAAACCATCTGGTTGTTACTTTTTGCAACCAAAAGCAGAAAACAAAAGGAGTGGTTAGATATAAAAGAAAAAAAAGTACTTTAAAAAATTTAAAATGTAACTTTCTTGGAGAACAAAATACCACATGACTTCATTTTATATAGAGTATTAAATTTTAACCGAATATGGATTTTAATCATTTTGTTCATTTTTAATCTATTATGATTTTGTTTCTACCATTTGCTCTCACCTTATAGCAACCTTCTATGAAGCAAAAAGCAAGTGACAACCAAAAGGGATCCAAGAAAAGCCAACAAACAATTTTTTGACAACTTATACATTCTAAATTTTCTTCCTCTATTGCCCATAACCATTATGCACAATGCAGGTATTTATGACTAGCTTGAGAGTGAGAAATACAAAAGAAAATCTTAAAAGCTAATGCCTCAATTTTTGACAGCAGACTTTTGAACCACACTACAAATAAAAACCTATATTTCGGGAGTAGGAGAGTAACATGTATGTACTTTTCTAAAACATGAGGTCCATAGACGGCACAAGGTGATTGCTTGAGGAATCATAGTTCATGAAATTGCTTTCTTATTAATATTAACCAAAAATTAAAATGTGATAACTGGTTCCACAAAAACTGAAAGCCATTCACAGGTAATTAAGGATGGTAATTATTCAATTGCACAAAAGCATTCATTAGTGACCATTCTTGAGTACCACTTTTCATGAAAATCTACTATAAAACTCAGATAATTTTAAAAGGCATTAAAATAAAAAAGGGATCAGGATTCCATTCTCAAAGAGATTGCAATAAACAATATACGATCCTCAATTATTTTAAGTAAAACAATTAGGAACCCGTTGACTCATCCAAAGCTAAGAAACACCGGAGTTCCGTGGTTAGAACAATCTGAAACAATAAACTTCGGCAGAACACAAAAGGTCTTCCATATACGTGAAACTCAGGTAAATCATTCAAAATATTATTCTAAAGAAACACTTACCACCAAAAGTACAACAAAACTAAAAAAACAGAAAACCACAAAATTATAAAGAAATGGCAAACTGAAAGGGTTACAATTAAAGGTAGCCTTGAACAATCTCGTTCTAACAAATTAGATTTATCGGCATATTACTAAACCATAAGAGCAGTCAGATTTATCCAACTAAACTGCACTTTCAATGTCTTTGGTTCTGGCAAATCTTGTAAAATCCCTAAATCCAACGGTTCGTTACATCTTTTCCATTCAAAATCAACTACTATCACACGTTTTAAAGATAAGAGTGCTTCCAGCAGTTTTAAGAAAGAAAACGAATACATGAGCGGTAGACATTCAATAATATAAAAAGAAATAAAAATAAATTTACCTCCATGAGAGTGAGCAGTAGGCGTCTGGCAGCGTCTCTAACAGGTTGTTTGGCGTCACCTAACCGTTCAACAACCGCAGGAACGAGGGCGTTGAAGTGCAACTTCAAGTGATCACCGGAAAGAACGGCAGCCGAAGCAAGAGCCTGGAGAGCTCCCTGTGAGACTCTAAAGTTGTTGTCCTTGAGGAGATCCAAGCAGCAGTCGACAAGCGAAGTGACCTCCGAAGAAGTAAGACTCTTTCTAGAACCCTCAAGGAGTTGGTAGAGCCGCTCCACCGCCGCCATTCGCTCCTTGGTGTCTTTGGCACGTGCCAGCTCCAATGCCTCCTCCATCTGGATCCCGATCCGGTGAGACCGTACTCAGATCCGAACAATTGCTCAGCCAATTCAAATAATTCGAAATTCAAAAAAATAAAGGAACAATAATAAAATTAAAACGTGAATATTTGTTTGGCGAGAGAGGAAAGAATTGAATTGAATGGAATGACAATTGATTGTTATACTAAATAGAGGTTTGGCGTAGAACTGCCGCTTAATTTTTCTCCTTTTCTTTTTAATTTTGCAGAGGAAAGAGGGGGGGGGAGTAGGAGAGAAAAAAAAAAAAAAAGAGTGAAGTGGACTGAGATTGACGGAGAAGATGATGAAGGTGCGTGGTTAAGGTTGTTCAGGAATTTGTCCACTCGTTTTTACTTAATTTACGATTCCTGCCACGGTGATCTTTTATTTGGTGCGTGACTGCGCTGGCCGCTGCGCCCTATTTAGACCAGCTTGTGGCTTTAGTCGGGCGATGACTTTTTTTTTTTTTTTATCATATCTTATTTAAATTTAAGTTGAATATATTTAAATTAAAAATATTATTGTTAAAATAATAATTGGAGTTGGATTCAAGTGTTTAAATTTACTAAAAAAATTTTCGAAACCCAATCTTAGTATATCAAAATTTGCTCGATTATAAATATATCTAGCTTTATTATATTATATTGGTTTGTGCAGTTAAATAATAATAATAATTATGATCGGATTATTTAGATCTCAAGTTTTTGAATTTGATTTTTCACCTTTTTTCCTTCTAAGATAGTTAAAAATAGAAACCATTTCTTTCTTGGGTAAATAATGTTGAAAGCCTAATAATTTATTAGTTAATTTCGTATTTATATATTTTATTATAATTATATTTAAAATATTATATATTTATGTAAATTTTATCATATTCATATATTTTTTGTTATATTTATATTATTATTTATATCATATCATATTTTGTATAATATTTTAATTATTTTTTGTATCGTATAATTATATCGTATTCAGAATAACCAAATGCAATCAAAAAGTTAAAAAAAAAAATAGAACTAAGTTTTCTTTTGCCTCCTAAAAAATAATATTGAAAAGTTCAAGGTGAAAAGTTTAGATCTAACTTCTAAATCTTATAATTTGTTATATCAATTCCAAGTATTGATTCAACGCTTTTAGTCTAAAGAGTTGTATTTATTTCTCTTTTATATAATAAAAAATAAATAAATCTTTTGCAGCTAACATTTAAAGAAAATGGTTTGGAAAGCTTATATGCCTTTATTTCACACATATATTTTTTTTCTAGACATGAAAAACCAAAAAAATATATACATATTTGTGTGTTATAAAACAAAGGTAGCTGGGAACAAACTTCTTTCTACTTGTAGTTATTTCTAAAAAAACCGATGAGACATATATTATTAAATTTAAGATTTCATTTAGCAACAATTTGTTTATTCAGTTCAAATAATTTAACTATTTATCAATAATAAATAATAAAATGAAAATGTTAATCATTACCTATATATAAAAAAAGTATAATTAATGCATTATTTTTTCTTTTTTTAATGATAAGAAAACAAGATTTTTTAGGTTCATTGTTGGACTTTACGTGATCCACATAACAATAAATAGATCAAGATAATTAAATCAAATTATTAAAGTGAAATTATAGAGTAAATCCTAATTCAGTTTAACTACTCTAGTGATAAGAGTTTAACTCTACTTCAGTGTCTAATTAGAATACATACTTCTTAATGGTAAAATACAACTCTAATTAGTCTTCTAGTATAAGTCTCTAGTCTAGTCTATATAAATTGCCTGTGTATTATCATAAGGTAATTATCAAGAAAAGAATATGGACTAGAAAGCTTATACGGGATGTTGATCTTCGTGTATTTGGAGCGAGACTAAGTTCTTGATCAACTATGGCTAGAGATACGTTTCATTTAAATTATTATATCCATTTCTCATTACCAACTTCAAAAAGATTAGTACGTTATCTATCACTATAATCCCTTATTTAAATAAAGCATTACTTTTATTTTTAAATTTAATAATTTTTGGGAATGGTAGCTAGATAATTTTTAATTCGTATTTATAGGCATAAGTTAAACAAAACTTAAAGTAAAAGTTTAAGTAATTGGTTTTACCCTTTCCCCCAAAAAAATTGTTCTTTACCTATGCTTCATTGCCTAATTTTGGTCTCCAAATGTGCATGTATTGTTCATTGAGGTATCAGTGATAGTTAATGAACTTTGATACAACAGAACTTTATCCAAGTCTGATTGGTTTAAAGACTAAGTCAACTTGTCTGAAGCTTTAAGTTACCTTCCCTTAAAATTAAACGCAAAGCCATTAAATTAGAAACTTAAGTATTTAATTACTTTTTTTAATTAAGTGCAATACATGCTTATCGCATATCTTATAGCTATTTTTCAACAGTTTATGCATCTGTTCATTATTTTTTGTTCATTATTGTTTAATATAATTTTAATCTTCATTCGTAAATATAATTTTTATAATTTATAAATAAATTTTATACGTAAAAATAATATTAATGAATTTACTAAGAAAGAATTAATAAAAAATAAATGGGTGGATTTTTTTTTAATCTACTTAACTCTAGTCTTGAATTACTTTTCTTTTATGTTTGATAATCATGTACTTGAAGTAAACAA
>JAQSVH010000012.1:9906180-9928183 GCA_029448705.1 Adansonia digitata | reverse complement strand
AAGACACTGGGTTAGTGAGTTGGGTGTGGTGATGGAGAGTGACGAGTGTGTAACGAGCACAGCCGCTCATTTTGAGAGTTTGGATTAGTGGCAGAGGGATAGGCTTCGCCTGTTGTTGTGCCATGTAATACACATCATGCACACCCTGAAAAAATAAATAAATAAATAAACAAATAAAAAATCAGAATGCAGGACGCGCAAAGCCTGGCCTAAACTACCGGAAATAAAGGTGAGGGCTGTGAGCATTTATCAACAAAAAGCCCATATATGCTTACAGATAACGAAGCAAAGCCTCAAAGTCATTTCAACTGGGCTGACAATTATATACTCATCCGATTTAGGGTTTCTCGGTGCAAATCGAAACAGTTTATAAGTCTAAGTTAGATTAAATTATGATTTAAATTAAATTAATTTGAGTATTGATATAATTTTTAAAAAAAATTATTTTTATTGTATATTATTATTGATAATTAAATTTAAATAAAAAATATTTTTATTATATAAATAATAATTTGAATTAGATTAAGTTAAACCGAATAAGTAAAATATTTATCCAAGATCGACTGATATGGGATGTCTCAGGTGAGCTACCCAACTCTTAAAAAAACTCGGCGCAAATTCTAATTCATCCTTTACTATATTAATAGTAAAGATATTCATGACTTAGGTTATGAAATTCAATTAACGAGATATTTGTTTAAAATCAGTTCAATCTGCTCATATAATCAATATAACTTAAATTTTTATTAAAAGAATTTATATTATTAAATCATTTTTTAAAATTAAATTAAAATAAAATTTTTTTTCTCAATAAATTGCTTTTTCGAATTGAATTGGGTTAACGTTTAAATAAAAATATAGTTTAGGACCCAATTCCAGTGAGGCTAACCTGCGAACTTAATAGGTTTTCCACTTATGCTTTTATTTATTTTTTAATAATAATATTACATATTGAATATCGAATTATATGCTGTATAAATGTTTAAAACTAATAAATGCATATTAATATTTAAATTTTGTCTCAACTCTTAAGTATAAAATATATGAAAGCAACCTAAAGTGTATTACTTTTAAAATTAATGCATAACTAAATTCATGAAACAAAGTCAATAGAATTCTAACTCATTTTTACTCATATACGATGAAAGTCTCGTAATGAAAGTAGAGTTTCTATTTGTAAATTGGATATAAGTAATTAATAATTAAAAAGAAAATTAAAATGAGGTTTTAGAAATATAATGAATAATAATATTTATTTTTATCAATTTTTTTTAAAAAATCATATCATGTTCTTGCAAGTATAATGGATAATTTAAAAGAGTTTGAAAATATGTAACTTTTGATATATAATTATATCATATGTGTACGTGTACAAAACAAAGTTAAAGCAACTCTATAGTTTTGAAATCTATCATTCGAATTGAGATCAATTTTTTCTTTATAAAAAAATAAAATGAGACATTGATAATTAAAGTAAGAAGCATTAAAAAATTCAAAACATAGGACAGCATTTTTCATGCTGGTACATTGTATCTTGTCATAGCTAGGTACCATGGCCTCCCAATAATTGCAAAGTATATATATATATTCATGCATGTGAGATGTTACGTAAATATTTTTTAGATATACTGTCGAAAATAAATCAAAGATTCCCAAATATAGTTATATTTAATTTTCATTTATAATTTTTTTATTCATTCAATTTCTTTTAAAAAGTTAAAAAAATAACAAAATTATTTATAAGATTAACTTTTAAACTTTGTTATAACTAACATGAAAAATCTATGTAAACAATAGTTTTTCAGATTTACTCTATGTTTAACGTTTGTAGAGTGTGAAGATTTTATTATTATTATTATTATTATTATTATTATTATTATTATTATTATTATTATTATTAAATGATTTACTTAATTAGTTATAGTATCAATAAATAGGTCAAAAGTTCATGATTTAGGAAGGATCCGAGTTTTGTTCGTTGAGTGAGGAATCATGCGTCAACTAAAAATGTTCATGATATTAATATTTATAATTAATTCAAATAAAATAAACAATAATGTAGCTCAAATCTGGTTCAAGTACAAGCCAAGTTTCTTGTGCTTAATCGATTTGATCGGTCCAGAAGTAAATTTAACACCAACCATTAAATCAAATATTTTAGAATGTATATGCGTTAAATGTTGTAATACTAAAAGACAAAATAATAAGATATGATTCACAACTAAGACCATTTACATGAACACCGAAAATAAAATCAAAAGCACGACTCATGCTATAATTTAAGAGTTTTGATTAGATTATTGACTTAAAAACTTCAAAACCATAAATTATTAATTTATTTATTAGGTTTTATAAATCTATGGGTTTTGATTTTGAATAAGGTTTGAGGATAAGATTACTTTACTTTTAATTCTCTTTATTATATTTAAATTGTAAATTAGTTTATCTTTAGCAGTCGTACATATCCTATAATTTGCTATTTTAAACTTAGATATTAGGATTATAATCTTAAGAGATTAGCATTGGAAATTATATACGTGTGTGAATACTCCAAATCAATAACTAAGATATAATTCCAAACTTCTTTGTTTGTCGCCGATTATTATGAATAGACTTCTGACAATTGAATGCTTTTATAATATTTTTTTCACATTTTTTTCCTGAAAATTTTTTGATTGATTTGATCCAGTTTTTCCTTGCGGTCCTGCATTTTTCATGTTTATTTAAAAACTATAGTGCCGCACATTACGATTGTGCATTTGACTAGTACTCTATTTATTTTGATTAAAATAATAAAAATAAACTTAAACTTTATTACGCTACTTAAGTAAAGTGTATCTATTTTTACTACATCTAACTAAATTCTTTAATTTTAATTTGTATCTAAATAAATCATTAACGTTTAATTTATCATGGTATGAGCGTTAACTTTGAATTTATGCTTAAATAAGCATTAACATAAAATAATCATTCATTTAAAAATAAAAGACTTATTTAAATACAAATCAATAGACAATAATTTATTTGAGTTTAATAAAACTGTATAAGATTTACTTAAAATTGAAATAATTTAAAGATTTTTTAATATTTTATTCATTTATTTTTCATTTGTTAACATTATCAAAGGAAAAAACAAAAGCATGAACATGTTTTCTGATAGTACATCATAAATATTGTAAAGGAAAATAATTAAATTTTTTTAATGATGTAAAATAATGTTTTAAGTTTTGAAAATAATTATATCCTATTTCTTACATTCAAATATTATTGCCTTGCTATTGTTTAAGAAAAATACATTACTAAAGTTAAAACCTCCCCTTCTCCTTTTCTTTCATTTTCTCGCCTAAACAGAGGGTTAGGGGCTGCACTAACCCAAAGAAAAAGAAAGAAAGAGAAAAAACAACAAAATTATGGACTAAGATAACGGGACCTTAATAACCCTATTAAAAGTATATCATATATCACCAGCAGAGCAATTTCTAAAGTAAAAAAAAATGACTTTAAGTATCACTTCAGATATATTTTTAAAATAATGCATTAGTATTTATCCTAAAAAGATGCACATTTCAGATCAGAAAAAAAAAATATTGTTTAAAATTTGTAACACGAGAAAAGAAAAGGTTACGAGATAATTAATAATAATATTTTTTATAAATTTTATTGTATAAAATTAAGTTATAAATAAAAATAAAAAAATTAAATAAATAAAAATTTCATTTTTGGACCAATTTAATTATTTTAATATATATGGGGGCCTTTGAATTGGTCGAATAAGTTGAAATGAAAATCAATGATTTATCTGATTTTAATAAGTATATTAAATTTTTAATGAATTGATAAAAAAAATTACAAATCGAATTAATCAATAGTTAAAGCGGTTTTAAGTTTTTGTTATTATAATTCTAATATTAGTTTTATTTGTAATTGTGTGATTTGAATCTTTGTTTTTTGTTTAATTTTAAACATCATATTTATACCACTAAATTAAATATATTTTTATTAAATATTTATTTAATATTAAAAATCATATATCTAATTTTTACTTTTTGAATTAAATAAAAAAACAATAATCTCACTGATTCAATTTTTACTGAATGCCAATACAAAACAACTACAATAAAACAAATGAGGAAGGATTGGGTCAAAGAAATGTTGCGCCTATGAACTAACGGTCCTAACCTAACCATCTTTTATATCAAGTGGGCAATGGCCTTATTGGGCTAAAAGCTTAAGTGAGGCTATTCATTTTCATGCGTGTGGAATGAAAAATAACGAAAAACCATAAAGAAAGAATAATTAGTCATTCGTGCACGATTCTTTGTATTTGCGAGAGCCACAAAATTAAAACCGCGTTTGTCGTACCAAACCGTAGACGAAGTTACGCTAATTCTGCCATGTTTTGATTTGTTTTGGACTGCTAAATGCGTAAATGCCAATTTTCCGCAGATAAAGCTCGGTATGCGTGACCAAATTATATACGTTAGAACTGGATCCGGGGGCGCTTCTCAGTGTATTTTTGGGGGTCTTGCCGTTTTTTAGAATTTTGAAAATACTTTTAACACGTGTATATTTATATATTAAAATAATTAAATTATATTTTTAAAAATTTCACAATTTTTTAATATATACTTTAAAAATATTAAATGGGTTCTTTAAAAAGTTTTAATGTTTAATGCATTATGTATTTTATTTTTAATGGTTATTAAATAAATATATTATAAATTTATCTTTTAATTTGTCTATCTTTGTGTTTCGCTCTTAAAAACTTTTGTTAGTTGCACCCTGCTTAGATGGATATTTATCTTTTAGATAATTATTTGATACATTGATGATGAAATATTTTAATTTTTTAAGTAGTATAAAAAGCTAGCATATGTTTTTTTTTATTTCTTTTAAATATACAATAATGATATATAACGATCTTTTAACTCTACTTACAGAGTTAAAAAACTTCACGGTTAATGTAATTATACTTATCTTTTAATTTTCTTTTTATGTTTGACTGTAAAAAACTTTAGTTAGTTCTAACTCTGTCTAGATCCCATTAACTTCGGATAAATATGATTATAAAAATATGATATAGTATAAAAACTTCAAGCATAAACTAATATAAAATTATATTAACATTTATATACGATTAATTTTTAATATATTAAAATTTATATAAATATATAATATATTAAATATAATTATTATATAAAAAATATAAATAAAATATAAATACATAGGTTGTCAAGTATGGTCAGAACTTATAGCCCGAAATTGCGTTGAAACTTTTGCTAAAAGTGAAAGGCTGAAAGCAAGTTATTATTATCATAGTAGTTACAAGTTGCTCTCAATTGTCGGTATTTTTGACCAAGGCATATGTCTCATTACACTTTTTATTTAAATTTTCAATTTTAAGACTTGTACTTCTATCAAATCCAATAATTTTATATATAATGTAAAAGCATTATGCGGAACGGAAAATATGATTAATATAATATACTAAGTTTATGCTTTTAATCATTTAATAAAATAAATTATATTTACATTTTATAATGACTTAAAAAATACGAAATACAACTCGGTGGTCTAATGGATTATATGACAGTTATTCTATGAAAAATAAGAAACGAGAGGAAAGAAAGTAAGAAACAGATCAGACTCGGTCTCTCTCTCTCTCTCTCTCTCTCTCTCTCTCTCTCTCTCTCTCTCTCTTTCTCACGAGAACTCTGATGTTTCCTCGCCGTTGACCGCCGGCTTCTAATCAAAATTCTTCTCTTTCCGCACTTTCGGACTTTGTTTATTTAAAATTAAAAAAAAAAAGAAAAAGAAAATCAAACGTATAAATTAATCAATTCACCAACTCTTTCTTTTTTGTGTTTATTTGTTACTAAGTCGAAATCTTCGAAACAATCTGCCCCTTTCCATTCTTTACACTTTTAAAACATTTCTTCCGATCCGATCATCCGTATTTTTCATCGAATAAGACGACCGCTGTGGCTGAGGCAGGAATGGGAGGAGGGATGGACGTTGGAGGAGGAATCGCGAGGAAGTTATGGAACAAATTCAGGAGCGAATCGGTTTTTGTTAACTACACTCCTTTCTTCGTTTGCATAGCCGCCGGAAATTTAAACGCCGATGCTTTCTTACACTATGTCTCTCAACATGTTCATTTACTCAGTGCCTTTGCTCACGCGTGAGAGTTCATCCATTCGAATCAGTCTCTCTTTTCTAATTTGCTAAAAGCCTAATCATTACGCTAAATATTTTCTGAGTCTTTTTTATTCTTTTATTAATTATATATTTAGTTGGGAATTTTCAGGTATGAATTAGCGGAGGAGTGTGCGGATGATGATGAAGACAAGAAGGCAATACGAAAGTTAAGGAAACATGTTCAGGACAAGCTTAAAGCAAACGGCTCTCTTGTCCGAGTAAGCTCTATTTTATCTTCTTTATTAGTATTTTTATAATTTCAATTTTCTTGTAAAAATAAATAGGCATCATAAACATATATATATATATTTTTGAAATTATGATCCTTGTAATTACCGTAGCCCATGATCATTATTGCTATTTCCATTGGATTTAAATTAGCAATGATGATGATGATAATAATAATAATAATAATAATAATAATAACAGATTAATTGGTGTTTGTAACGAACAAAGCACTCTATTTGTCTCCAATTGATTACTAATTTGTTGTTTTTAATATATTATATATATTTTTTAAACTTCAAATCTCATGTCAAGGGAGGTTTTTCAGGTTTATTACTTGTATTTGATGCTGCTAACCTGCTATGTTAGCCGTATGTCATTGAAGGCAAATTTCTAACTTGCTTAAGGATATATATCCTTACCTTACACATCAATGGTGAAGCATATAGGTTAGATTAATTGCCATATTTGCTTTAATTAGATACGTAAATGTAAGTAATTCAGTCTTGACTTCCTTATTTGTGGTGTAATGGACATGTTGCAAGGATAGATGTTGCCTGTGGCTTTTTTTTTTTTTGCACGGATGCTTGCGGAGTTTTTGAACTCTAGAACCAGTGTATAAGATAAAAATCTGCTTCTAAATTTCTCATTGTCTTGGCTGAGATCCTCCAACATTGTATTCCGCAATTTAAGAAAAGAGTTTGGACTGGTTCATACTTGTTGGGCGTAGTAATCATTTGGACTTAATAACCACATCGCCAGTGTCTTCTTTCTTCATTTCATGTATATAGTGGTGGTTACTTTAAAGTCTCTATTTTAATGAGGACCTGTTCTGCAGGACTGGGGGTTTGAACTCCCAGAAGAGAGAAGCCCGACGAATGAAACTGTGAAGTATATGGATTTTTTGTTGGCAACAGCCTCGGGTAGAATTGAAGGAGAAAGAGTCCCTGGTAAACTTGCAACCCCTTTTGAGAAGACAAAAGTTGCTGCTTATGCACTCAGCGCTATCGCACCTTGCATGAGGCTCTTTGCCTTTATAAATAAAGAGATCCAAGCTCTTCTAAATCTTTATGATAGTGGTCACATTTACAAGAAGTGGATTGATTATTATTGCTCTCAAAATTTTGAGGTTCATCAGATTATTAATACTTTTGCTGATTGAAATCGAGCTAGAGAACTTGTTTGAGTTGTTAGGAAAAGAATTTCACCTTGCTCAATTCTGATTTCAGGCTTATGCTTTTCAAATTGAAGAGTTGCTGGATACTCTAAGTATATGTTTAACGGGTGAAGAGCTGGAGGTCATAGAAAAACTTTACCATCAATCTATGAGACTGGAAGTGGATTTTTTCTCTTCTCAACCAATTACACAGGAAGCAGTGGTCCCTTTGTCTCGGTCTCTAGGCCCTGCTGTGGGTGGTGAACTCTCCATATTTTGCGACTTCGACTTGACTTGCACTGCTTTTGATTCCTCTGCTGTGTTAGCAGAAATTGCGATCATAACAAGGCAGAAGGCTGACCCTGATGGATCTGAAACCCAACTTGCTCAGATGTCATCAGCTGATTTGAGGAGCACATGGGATGCTCTTTCTACCCAGTATTCTGAAGAGTTTGGACAATGTGTAGAAAGCATCACATCAACTGAGAGAGGTTTGACAAATGATTGGCTGTCTTCTTGATTTTTATACTTTGTTAGTTTAGATTGGTTTTGGCAAGAATTGATGATGACTTTATACGTTTTAGAGGATATATTGCTAAAAATAACCTTTCATGGTTCCTTACTTGTGCAGCAAAAATTTTCACTTACGAAGATCTGTGTGAAGCCCTAGAGCAATTTGCATATTTTGAGAAGGCAGCGAATTCAAGAGTGGTTCAGTCAGGAGTACTGAAGGGTTTAAAGCTAGACGAAATAAAAAGGGCTGGCCAAGGTTTGATCCTTCAAGATGGTTGTAAACGGTTTTTCCAGAAGATCATGAAAAATGAAAAGCTCTCCGCTGCTGTGCATGTACTTTCTTATTGTTGGTGCGGTGATCTCATTCGTTCAGCGTTTTCATCAGGTACTTGCTCAAACACAAACAAACCGTGCTATAATAATTTGGCATTAATTTGTAAGGGATTGGTAAAAGATCTAGGGTCTAGGGTCTAGACATAACGTAAATGATGACTAGATCTGTTTTTTTCACCCGATTGAGAAATATCTATTGCAAGCCAAATTGGGATTTTCCATGTTGTAGCATATAATGCAATATAATTATGAGGAATTATATCCGAAGTATGCTGATTGTTTATTGTGCTTCCATGCTATCTATAATAGTTAGGACTTAGGATTTGCTTCAATACAACGACCATCAGTTGCCAAAGTTATGACTGTGTGAAATTAATGCTTTTACCGCCTCGTATTTTACTTAGCAGGGGATTTAAAAGCTCTAAATGTTCACTCCAATGAGTTAGCTTGTGAAGAGTCCACCACCACAGGGGAAATCATTAAGAAGTTAGAGTCTCCCATGGAAAAGCTCCAGGCTTTCAATAATATATTGAACGACAGAGACAAAGATTGCCAGCGCTTGACAGTTTATATCGGAGGTTCGGTTGGTGATTTGCTCTGTTTGCTCGAAGCGGACGTAGGTATCGTGATGGGATCAAGTCCAACCCTGAGAAGACTGGGAGAACAGTTCGGCGTTTCTTTCATGCCATTGTTCTCTGGTTTGGTGGCGAGACAGAGGGAAGTGGTTGAAGTCGGCCCTTCTAGTTGGCGTAAGCTTTCTGGCACTTTGTATACAGTCTCTAGCTGGGACGAGATACATGCATTTATTCTGGGTTCATCATCATAAGCAAAGGAAAGCAATTTATAGTAATATATATATATATATATTATCTCAATTGTGGCTAATTTTTCTCAAGGTCCACCGGTCAGCCCTGATTACTATTTTTTTTTTTTTTAAATTTCACGAGGGACTGCCGTACAGAAATTTAATATACAGAGCCTGGTATTTACGGGTACAATTGTGTAGTTACTGAAGCAAGTTCATTATCCAATGTTTTTGCTCAGTTTTCTTTTGAGTTTTATGTAAGCAAAAATATAGTTTCAAATTTGCTGTAATATCAAGACAAAACAACTTTACAACTGTCAAAAAGAAATGTATGTATTTATTATTCTATTAAGTTCTTTTTCTCGTCCTTTTGCAAATTTGTTGTAGTGTTCTTCTCAAATTCGTCGGAGCAATGCTTGATAGTTCATAGTTTCATATA
Source organism: Adansonia digitata (assembly GCA_029448705.1). Taxonomy (NCBI): domain Eukaryota; kingdom Viridiplantae; phylum Streptophyta; class Magnoliopsida; order Malvales; family Malvaceae; genus Adansonia; species Adansonia digitata. The sequence goes on along the minus strand of JAQSVH010000012.1, from coordinate 9,918,514 downwards.
TAGAGTTAGCTCTACATCTCCGCGTTAAAATTCGGCGCCAAGCAATAGGTTGCGGGTTTCCATAAGCATAAAATAACAAAAATTTACAGATACGAAAATAATAATATTATTGATTATTTTAAAAATTAGTTTTCTTATAAAAATATTAAAATCTTAAGTTTTTTTTATTTTTTTTAGAATGTAAAATCATAATTTTAATAATAAAATTTGAATTTGCAAATTAATTAATATTGAGATTGCCCTGAAATGCAAATTTTGATCTCTGAAGCTTTAAATCGAGCTTAACAAAAGCAAAAACCCATTTGATTGTCGAGGATAACAGGGTGAGGGGGAGACTTGGAAGAAATGGGCCCAATAGTAATAAGTGCTTTTGTGTTTTAAGATGCCGAGAAAGGCTCAGGTTTAAACCCAAAAAGGCCCTTGGATCAGTCCCATTACATATGTATATATATATATGTATATATCCATGGTGAGCCTAAATACTTGTTTATTTTATTTTGGATAATTTTATTTTTTTTGTTTTTAAAGTGGCAATTTAAAAACAGTTATAAAGTTGAAACCCACTCTTATTTAGAGAAAGGTTTTAACTGTTCAATAATATATGCTCCAATATATATATATATATATGTTTATATTTTCAAATATAAATATTGAATTGATCATTCTAATTAACATCTTCAACATTATACATGTTATACTTTGATACATTATTGCTCTTCCCGATCCCCATGTTTTTGTCTTTCCAAGATTCAAAAATTCGTGTATTCACGTTGGATTTATGTATTTTACTATTTCATAATCACATTTAAAGTATTATATATTTTATATAAATGTTGATACATTAATAATTTGTATAGATTTTTAAGATATTTTTATATTCATATTATATTTTATGTCGTATTTTAATTATTTTTCATTTATCTCATGTCTAATATTACCTAGTCTACTCTTCCTCTGCCTACGGTTGTTTAATTTTGTTCTATTACAAATTTACAATTGTCTTGAGCAAGTAGCTAGAAGTAGAACTACATGGTTAGACCAATTAAGATTTGTAATTTGAGGTTTGTACAGGTACAAGTGAACCATGTGCCATATGTCTCTAAATCGCACACTTGAAATAGTTTAAGCCGTGCTTAATTTCAAATTTTGTTCTCTCTCCTCTCCGATCTAATTCGATCTGTGAAAGCCTGGTTTTAGGTGTAGTTTCCATGTGGGTAGCAAGCATGTCAGCTTTCATTTCCCTCATAAAATTCCCAGATACCCTTTACTATTACATACATTTCATTCAACATTTCTATTAATGAATTATATTATATCAGTACATAGTACTATATATACTTATATAATTCTATTCATGAATTATGTTAGTATATGTGAGTATATACAGTACTATATATGAGTATACGTGAATATATATTATTATATATACTCATATAATATTTATTATATCTATAATTCACAATCATAATAAATATAATATGATAAAATTATATTTTCAACCATAATTTAAATTTTAAGATATATAGATATATATATATATGTATTTTCAATTCTCTTTCTAATAATAGGGAAGGAAGCGGATGTTCTCCCAGGATGCTGCTGCAGCGAGCTGCCTGCTGGTTCACATGGCATCCATATTCTAATTTCCCAATCAAACTAATAGGAAATAATGCACCATTTCATCTTTTTATGAAAAACAAGATGAATCAGCCCACATGTTTGCATGTGGGATATGAGTTTTCTTTCTCATTCATTGTTTAATGGTTTTTTCTTATATATATATAATTTTTATCTCAAGAAGAAAATGGCGGTTGGCGGACTGAAACTCGTCAGATCATGAGTACATCACTTTCTTCCCAATTTCTTTTGCTTCCATTTCTTTTTCTTGTGTGTTTTTTTTTACCATTTTTATTGTTGATTACACATTTTTTAAAAATATATATAATTCAATGATTAGAAAAATGTTGTAAATATGAGATTTAAATTTTGTATTTAATGATTTACGTGTTTTTTATTGTTAATAATGCAATTGGGTGCCTCACCCTTTCTAAAAAGGACAAATATGCCACATGCATATTTCTCTCCAATAACCCCTTTTCATCACAAATATGGAAGAGAGAGAGAGAGAGAGAGAGAGAGAGAGAGACTGCTATTGCATTTGATTGGATGCAAAAGATTTTTCCGTAGGATACTTTATTATTAAGCAATGAGCTTCTTTTCTAAACACCTTTTAGATTTAAGTCTATAATTTTTAGGTGCTTTAGAAACTATAACTTGTGATTATCAAATTGGCCAACTATTGTAACCCGTTTTGATCATGGCGGGGTAAATTTAATTTTTCATAGCCACCGCCTATTTACTTACTTTTCATTTATTATTGAATATTTGTATTAAATTTATATCTAATTTTTGTATAATATATTTTTAAATATAAATATAAAATATTATATTTATATTGAATATATGCATTTAATATTCATTTTTAAATTTCGATATTGTAGCTTATAACAACAATCAATATTGAAAGTCAAAAGGATAAATGAGTGGGTAACCAAAACATATATATAAAATGCAAGGTCACAAAAACTTGGCCATTTTTATTTTTGTCTTTCTTTCTTTCACAATTTAATTTCGCCCGTAACATGGAAAGATTCCTTCAAATTCAATCATAACGAATAACTAACCCACCACTTCACACTGATTAATTTATTAGGACATAATATGGGAGATGATCTGTATATGTTCTTTTAAAATAACCATTAACATGGAAAGGTTCCTTCCTACGTCAGTACTTGCTGTTGCAGAACCCAAGATCTCACGACCTCTCTAAAGTAAAGAATTAAACTAATCACGCATCTCCTTTAATTATTTATATACCAATACTTTCACGTCAAACCAGTCTTCTTTTTCCCATCGCTTTCTCGAATCAAAGTTCAAAACTTTGCCCCAACTTTATGTCTGTCTGTTGGTAGTTCTTGAATGTGAAAAAATGGTGTTCTGAGAAGTTTGATGGCAGTTAAGAAGAACAATATGCAGTTGAAAACCCAATTTTTTTTGTTGTTCTTCTGCTACTGCGTTGGGTTTTGTTCTTTGGTTCTTGCCAGGGTGGCTGAAAAAAACAACCTGGATGAGGAAGTGTCGGCTTTGCTGTCGATTAAGGCTGGTTTTGTTGATCCATTTAGTAGGCTTCACGATTGGAAGTTGCCGGACAATGGGGCTTTGAAAGATTCAGTTCGATGTAACTGGACTGGAGTGTCGTGCAATTCTGATGGGTCAGTTGAAAAGCTTGATCTGTCCCGTATGAATCTGAGTGGACGAGTTTCAGATGATATCCAACGGCTGAAAAGCCTTAAATCTCTTAACTTGTGCTGCAACGAACTGTCGTCGACTTTGCCAAAATCTGTGTCCAATCTCACATCGCTCAACAGCATTGATGTGAGCCAAAATTTATTCACCGGCCGCTTTCCTGTAGGTTTTGGAAAGGCTTCGGGACTAACTTTCCTGAATGCTTCCAGCAACAATTTCTCAGGAATTCTCCCCGAGGATCTTGGCAACGCAACTTCATTGGAGACTCTAGACCTGAGAGGAAGTTTCTTCCAGGGTTCAGTTCCAAAGTCTTTCAAGAACTTGCAGAAGCTGAAATTTCTGGGCCTTTCAGGAAATAATCTCACTGGCCAGATACCAGGAGAGCTCGGGCAGCTTTCATCACTGGACACTCTAATTCTGGGGTACAATGAATTTGAAGGTGGAATACCGGTCGAGTTTGGTAACCTCTCCAGTCTAAAGTACCTTGATTTGGCAGTTGGCAATCTTGGTGGTACGATTCCTGCTGAACTAGGGAGGCTCAAGCTACTAGAAACTGTTTTCTTATACAAGAATAATTTTGAAGGCAAGATTCCACCATCCATTGGCAACATCAGCTCGTTACAGCAGCTAGATTTGTCTGATAATAATTTATCTGGTGAAATTCCTACTGAGATTGCCGAGCTTAAGAACCTACAGCTCTTGAACTTGATGTGCAATCAATTATCCGGCTCAGTTCCCGCTGGACTTGGAGGTTTGACACAATTGCAGGTGCTTGAGTTGTGGAACAATTCCTTGTCAGGGCCGCTGCCGATTGATCTTGGCAAGAATTCACCATTGATGTGGTTGGACATATCGTCCAATTCGTTCTCCGGCGAAATCCCGGCAACCTTGTGCAACAGGGGCAATCTAACCAAGCTCATTCTATTCAACAATGCTTTCTCAGGTCCGGTGCCAGTCAGCTTATCGAATTGTCAGTCACTTGTTCGTGTCCGTATGCAGAATAATCTTCTATCGGGGATGATTCCAGTTGGACTTGGCAAACTGGGGAGGCTTCAGAGGTTAGAATTGGCAAACAACAGTCTGACCGGGGAAATCCATGATGATATTGCTTCTTCTACATCACTTTCTTTCATTGACGTTTCTAGCAATCGCCTTCGATCTTCTCTCCCTTCCACCATTCTTTCAATCCCGAGTCTGCAGACATTTATTGCCTCAAACAATGACTTGGTTGGTGAAATCCCAGATCAGTTTCAGGATTGCCCATCACTTTCTGTGCTTGATCTCTCAACAAATCATTTTACGGGAAGTATTCCAGCAAGCATTGCTTCATGCGAGAAATTAGTTACTTTGAATCTAAGGAATAACCAATTGACCGGAGATATTCCAAAATCGATTGCTATGATGCCCGCTTTGGCTGTTCTTGATTTATCTAACAACTCTCTAACAGGTGGGATACCTGATGATTTTGGAGCTTCTCCAGCTTTAGAAATGCTCAATGTTTCATATAACAAACTAGAGGGTCCAGTTCCTGCAAATGGTGTGCTAGGAACAATCAATCCGGATGACCTCATTGGCAATGCTGGCCTCTGCGGTGGTGTTCTCCCTCCATGTAACCGATATTCACCGACTTCATCGAGGCATAGAAGCTTGCGAGCAGAGCATATAGTTGCTGGGTGGCTCATTGGGATCTCATCAGTTTTAGCAGCTGGAATCTTACTCATTGGAGGGCGATTGCTATATAAAAAGTGGAATCCAAATGGTGGTTGTTTCGAAGAAAGATTTGAACCAGGCAATTCAGAATGGCCGTGGAGATTAATGGCATTTCAAAGACTTGGTTTCACAGCTGCTGACATCCTGGCCTGTATTAAAGAATCAAACGTGGTCGGAATGGGAGCCACCGGTGTTGTATACAAGGCTGAGATGCCACAGTCGAATGCAGTTGTCGCAGTTAAGAAGTTATGGAGATCAGGAGCCGATATCGAAACAGGAAGCAGCGGAGATTTCATTGGAGAGGTGAATCTCTTAGGGAAGCTAAGGCATCGAAACATAGTTCGGTTATTAGGATTTCTTCACAACAATACCAGCATGATGGTAGTATACGAGTTCATGCAAAATGGTAGCTTAGGAGAAGCTTTGCATGGCAAGCAGGCAGGTAGGTTGCTAGTTGATTGGGTTTCACGTTATAACATAGCAGTCGGAGTTGCACAAGGGCTTGCTTACCTCCACCATGATTGTCATCCCCCTGTAATTCATCGAGACATCAAGTCAAACAACATACTGCTTGAAGCTAATCTTGAGGCAAGAATTGCAGATTTTGGTTTGGCAAGGATGATGGTCAGAAAGAATGAAACGGTCTCAATGGTGGCAGGGTCTTATGGTTACATAGCTCCTGGTAAACTACCAGTTAAACATCGCACTTCAATGGATTTCATGATAATTTTATATATTTTGGCTCATTTTATTTCTTAATGACTGTTGCAGAGTACGGTTACACCTTGAAGGTTGATGAAAAGATCGACATTTACAGCTTTGGGGTGGTTTTACTGGAACTTCTAACTGGAAAGCGGCCATTAGATCCTGAGTTTGGAGAATCTATCGACATTGTTGAATGGATTCGGAGAAAAGTTGGAGATAACAAAGCTTTAGAAGAGGCATTAGATCCCAATTTAGGAAACTGTAGGCACATTCAAGAAGAAACGCTCTTAGCTGTTAGGATAGCGCTACTTTGCACCGCCAAGCTCCCCAGGGACCGACCATCCATGAGGGATGTGATCACGATGCTTGCTGAGGCAAAGCCCCGAAGGAAGAGCAGCAGCAAGAACAATGGCGGAAATGAATCTAACAAAGAGAAGCCAGTGTTTAGCACATCACCTGTAAATGGCCACGTGTAGGAACAGAATCATGTTCCCTTTCTGGCCCCCTTTTTCTTTTCGTTTTGGTCAAAACTATATTCTTCTTTGTATGTAGGCATTGTTTTTGTTGATGCTTTGTAGTCAAACTGGGTCATATTGTCATCTAGAAAAATTTAACTGGTATATCAAGCTTGGGATTTCTCCTGTAAATAAAAAGTTCCAATTTCCACCGGGGGGTCATGAAAGAAAGATCAAATCAATTGTAGCTGAAATTGTTAACTTTCATTGTCAATGTATTTGTGATAGTACAGAAATACAGATCAAATTCTTGGAAAATCCATCTTCCGCTATTAGAAATTCTACAAAAGCCATACATAGCATTTGTTAAACTCTTAGGATTATTTGTCTCATCAAATTGTCTGACTATATCTTTTAAATAGATGCCATCAAGAAAGAGCAACTCATCTCTACTAAGTTTTAACTTCCCCACTGCATGCATATTTCTATAAAGCTACGTTATTCCGATTATTATTATTTTTTATGTATTTGTGTTCAATATATATTCAAACATGAGAACATAAACATCCATGACCGACACTCAAATAGATAGAGAGATATCCGTGTCCAATACTCATGTGCGATGCATATCTAAACACAGGTGTGAAAATACGACCACTAAAAATACTTGATTTAGCTTCTAAGACCAAAGATGACATAATGGCCAATCCGGTAAGAAATTGACTTATTTAGCACGGTTCTTAAGATCATCTTTAAATGCCTTTCAGAAGCCACTTCACATAGACAAGCCATCATGCTATAAAAATCACCATCTACAATACAAAAGAGGACTTCACTATTTGATCTGACGGTTGTATATGATACATCTCAATTATGCTTCTATCATAGATCTTATGGTATGCAAAATGGATGAAATTTTCAGTTTGGCAAAAAGAAAAACAGGCTAACAACAAAATTAAAAAAAAAAATAAGTGCAGAATTTAAAGATATAAAACAAGAAGCTTGCCATTGATAAGGAAAAACACACTCATTTTGAGGTCCCAAAAATTAAAAAATACAGTAAAATGGCTCTGTTATTTACAGCAACAATATATATATATATAGCAGTTACTAGGTATTTTGTATTATATTACATTGAAAACTAAGATATTGGTGCCTTTCGAAAAGATGGTAACTATTCCTCTAGGACTGTAATTGAGATTGAAGAAAACATGTAACAAAATAATACAGTAACCGGAAACAAACAGGGAGTCACAAAGGTTCAAACTTTACTCAGTCAAAGTGCTTTAACTATTCTGTATTTCTCTTTTGCATTGTGTGTTCGCTAGCATTCCCCATTCATCTTATGGTGGGCTTGAGAGAGAGATTCTAGGCGGGTTTGCTTCTTTGTCTTGGGTTCCTCTCTTGTAATCTTGGAGCTGTAAATTATGAATTAAAGTAACCTTAGATATGAAACGAAAGCTATGTAAAACAAGATCTGATGAGAATACGAATCTGCATACCCAATCCAGTAGCATCGGATGTCCTCATGATTCTAAGCCTCTTCACAGAACTAAGGAACATCCTGTATCAAACACAAGAAGATTCACAATGAGCGATACGAGAAGACAACTTTCAATCCGCAATGCTTATTCTCTACATCTAGTTCTTTACTACTTAACAAATAAGTGTAGCTTAAACCTCTTCAAGTTTTTCACTTACAGTCATGAAGATCTAAGTCATCGCCCTTCGTTTTACATTTAAACAGACAGAATACAAACATCGAGTAGCCCATACATAGCAATATATTACGGTTTGCCTAACTGAAGCCGTCCCTGACAAGCTGGACAAGATGACCCACCAAAATACATGCAGCGATTCTTCTGGATAATATAATAATTGCAGAGGCACTAAAGGAAAGACACATTCATGAAGGTTTTAAGCTTTTCCTTTAACTCTCCTCAGATTTTATTCTGAACTAATTGACGGTTTACGTCCACAAAGTTGATAAACAGTCGCAACATCCATCCTATAAATGCAACTTCATATAAGGCTAAAAGGAGAATGCACAATTTGATAGTTTATTTTATATTTTATACTTGTATACACAGCGAAAATCCGGGAGGATCTACATTTTGGTTCAGTCCAGCCAATAAAAAAGAGAACTTCATTTAAAAATGTTGTGCAAGCAAGACCATAGGAAAACTAAAATGTAAAGTGACACATATAACTGAAATTATACTTACTCCCAAGGAACATCTCCAACAAGCATCCAGTCACCCTCCTTGTCCTCATAAGTAAGCACGAAATCAGAAGATCCATCCAGCAATTTTGAAGGTCTCAATATTTTGTTCATCATACCAAGCTCCAGTGCCCTTGATCCTAATCACAAAAATCATGACAACATTTACAAAAGAGAAACAAGCTTCTATGGTCATCTTATAGAAAATATAGCCTCTCATCTTGTTAATTTGGGACAATCTTATCAGTGGAATTTCAAAGGCTTTCAATCTCCGTACCCCCCTAAAATTCCATCAGGTTTAACATTTCTTTACGTTAAAAGGTCGAAAAGTCCCCCATCTAGTATTTCCTATTTCGACACAATGTTTGAGAAAACACAAGGGATGCTTATCAAATTTGCTTGCAATGACAACTCACATCCACATTCTGATTTTGCATAATCCATAAGAGGTGAGAGTCTTAAGCATATACAAATATTTTGGTTAAATTCCAAATATAGTTTAGACATGGTCATCGTGTAGTAGAGGACATCCCTACAACCAGTGCGTAGATAGGCACTTAAGTCGAAACACACCCACACACACACACACACACACACACACCAAAAAAAAAAAACACAGAAATCTCACCAACTGGATTGACACTTGAGGGGGTTTTGAGAAACATATCTTCCAAAGTTTTTGCCAACTTTTCATAGGATTCATGGGCAATCAGATCAACCTTTCTTCCAATAGGAATTCCATCCATGTTGACCTTCACAAACAGCGATCTTCTGTGCTTAGCCTTGCCACTATTCTGGTAGCTGCCAAGGGCACTCTTCTCAACCATAGAGATCTCACTTTTATGGTTCTCCATTGTTGAGTTAAATCCTTCAGCAGGCAGCACTTTTGCTTGGTTAACCATGCTATTCATTCTATAAGCTCTGATAGGAGGCCACCCCACAACTTGACTGTTTTGAATTCAAGGAAAAATAACAGACGTTAGCTGCCAATTAGAAATTTAAGACCCAATCACCACAACTCAATATTCTGTTAACACAAAGAAAAGTTATCAGCCACTCATGTCATGAAGGACCAAAAAGGTTATACCAAAAGTATTATTGTGTACATTAAAACCGTCTTATAACACCATGGATCATGCCATGACTCAGATGGAGCCCAGTTAATAAGGCACCACACATACAGGTTTCACTATAAACCGATGTATTTTAATTCTAGTTATCAGGTCATTTTTACGCCCGAAAAACTTGCCTCCTTCTGGTTGGAAGAAGTTTGTGCTCAAGACTTGGCTCAAGAACTCTGGAATTTAATCAATTATATAATATTTAAAGTTCGGCACAATCACCAATTTTCTGCTTTACCTAGTTAGCAGAAAGAGGGGCAGAGATATATAACCAATCATCTGAGCCAAAGATAATTATTAATAGTACCGAGCAAGGAAATAACATATACCGAATTCCGGAATCTAAGATCAGGGATGTCTGATCTAACAACATTTATGTCTTAAAAACTAAGCAGAAGCACTAAATATTTTGTTAGCTACCAACATGACCCATCTCAACGAAAATGGAAGCACCCTAAAACCTTACCTAATTCCCGACAAGCTAACAATAAAGTTGCCTCCCTTGACAACTACTTTCTGAATGGATAATCATCCATATCTTTGTAATTGCAGTCCATTGACAACATAAGAACAATCAACTTCCAACCATGTTTTCACTCGATCTAGGATTAATTATTCCAAAGTTCTATAATTGATGATACAGACACTTTATAAAGGTAACTAAGTGTAATAAAAGAATTATATAAAGCAGATAAATTCAGAAAAATGGCAATTAAAATCCAAAAGCACAAGCATATCCAGGACAGGAAATTCATGGCAAGACTTAATAACTTAATTAAATGGAATTAAAAATCAGGCTGAAACAAGAGCATACCTAGAGCCATTAGCAGCAGCCACAGAATCAGCAGTCCTCTTGGTGCCAGCTGTGACATTAGCTCTACTTAAAGAAGATGAAGAGGAAGATGATGAAGATGATGGAGAAGGTGATGAAGAAGCAGTAGCAGTAGAAACCACAGAAGGGAAATCCTTAGCGGTCAAAATCCTAGCATATTGACCGCCTCTTGAAACTTGGTGCATCTTAAAACCACCACTTTTACCACCACCCGCAAGACTCAAACCAAGACCCAACTCCAACTCAGACTCATCAGGGCATGAAGAATCCTCTGAGGACACCACCATGTTTTCCTCCCTCGAAACTGTAGAGATCGACCCACTTTCAGAACCACCAACACCACCTCCTTGCATTGAAAAATTAAAAACCCTCCTTGGTTCAACCAAAGTTTCAAACTTTATAAAGAGTAGAAGATAATAAGAGATTAATTACAAGCAAAGTTCGAAAGTTTCAAAGCAGAGAGAAATTGAAGAAAAGCAAAGCAAAGGGAACAAACAAAGATGGAGAATTTGGAAGGATGTTTAAGCTAAATGTTTGGTGAGTATTTCGGAAACTGGCAAAGAAAGGAAACAACAAAAAACAATAAAAAAAAAAAAAAGGAGTAAAAGGAAAGGTTAGGTTTAGGAAGGTGTTGGGTTATGGTGGTGCTGTCTCTGGTGTTTGTAGTGATAAGTTGGGCCCCTACCTTGTCTGGTTTTATGCGCCTGCATCAATGTCCTTTCTTCTTCTTTTAATCTAAAGTCTAATCCTTCCCTTTTTTAACCTTTTCCTTTTTTCCCACTTTGATTGCTTGCTTTCTAGACCTTGTTTTTGCTTCATTTTTCCCTTCTTTTTTTTTTTCACATGATGGGCTTTATATATCTTCAATTTCTCGGCAATTTTTTTTCATTTAACCGGAATTAAGGATTTTATATTCATTATTTTAGAAATATTTTTCACCTTAATCATCATTTACATCATTGTAACCAATATCATTATATATCAATTAATATTTTTAAAAAATTATTTGGAGATTTTCTTTTTCAGAATTTAGCTCTAAAAAAGAAATTACTTTTCCAAAGAAAAATACAAATATACATGAAAACAAAAGTGCTAGTAAATGATTCTACCCTTTGTTAGTATTGTTATGTTATTTTGGGGTATAATCTTCTTGGGAAATGGGAATTTGTCTATATCATGATCTTTCTTTTCCTTTTTTTTTTTAAATTTAAAAACTAAAAAGTTTTTTTTTGAGGGAAATTTAGGGAAATGGGTCAGAAATATTATATATACTTTGTTTAACTTAAAATAGCCATAGAAAATAAAAGCTAAACATTAAAATTGTTTAGCTGTTTGAGTCAAATTACTTAAAACATTAAAGCATACTTTTTAGAGTCAATGCATTTATGAATATATCTCATGTTCAAAGGCTTTGGGTTTAATTTTTTTTTTTTAAAAAAATACACTTTTAGTTCAATAAAATCATATTTTATGACTATAAGATTAAAAAAAATTAGATATTTAAAAATAAAAACTATACAGTCAGTAACATATTATTTTCTTACTTGTAAAATAATAAAATAATAAAAATAATTTTAGCTGAGCCCCAATCCAATAAAGACGCAAGATCTTTATTCTCTCATATATCGCGAGAAATGAGAAGGAGAAAACTGTGGAGTGGGGGGGCCCATATCCTACAAGCACCCAACGACAACCCGACAAGGGTGGGGCCCAAACATCCAAAGACTTGACACGTCGGAGTCTGGGACCCACCTCCCTGTTAATCACTGCGACTTAGGTTAGAATAGGGACCACCCAAACCCCTTAAAACCTTAGAACCGTCAAGGCAAAGCGAGGCGCACGACAGCACACGGATTTTGAATGAAGTGAAATTATAAAAAATAAATTAAAAAAAAAAAGAATGAAAAAACTTGACAGCTCAACGTAACCGCCCGTTCAATGTTTCAATCATTCTATATACTTGTTGTGTTTCGTTAACTTTTTT
>JAQSVH010000012.1:9880088-9896543 GCA_029448705.1 Adansonia digitata | reverse complement strand
TGTGCCTGTGCCTGTGCCTGTGTAGTGGGCGGCCAAGTTTGAGGCTGCGCACCATAACCAGCTGGCCACTGGTTTTGTGGATTTGGATAGGCACCCATCAAAGACTGGCCAGGTGAAGGAGCACCAGTGTAAGATTTTACAAGCTTTGTCTTATCTGAAGATAAAAAATCTTCAGCATGACGTTTTCTTAATTCTGACATGGGCCTATGACGTAAAAAGAGCTTAGCATGCCGATCTTCTGCCCTTTTAATATACTGTACATCACCAAAGAGACTTAAGAACTGCAAAAATATTTAAGCATAGAGGTCAGCCTTTCCCAATTAAAACATCAATTTAAACAATCAAAACACATACTACAGAATTCCAAACAGCATTGACAATCTTGTGAGAAACTCTCCGAACAAACTTCAGATATTTCAATCTCGATAGAAGAGTCTTCAAACAAACTCAAGATAAACATATGGTTAAAAGCAATATCGATTTCCCAGCCAAACCCAAAACTCCTCACGTGACTCACAATTTAATACATAACCAAAAATCATATAAAGAAGCTTAAGCAGAATACATTTTTAATCACTAAGCACTCAATGCATGCGTTAATCGATTACAGTCAATAAGCAGGTCATTTACAAGCAACCTTTTTAACAAAAATTATTACCTCTAAAAATATGCTAGATAGATCTTCCCTGTCTGCAGCACTGCCACCAGAGTTTGGGGCTATAAACTTGTCAACCAATGACTCTAAATAATCAATCTGCCTCGGTGGTGGCAAAATTGTTTCAAAATGTATTAAGGCCTACGTGAAAAACAAAAGCAAAATCAGAAATCAGATACCTGAGGATAATGTTCAGAAAACATGTAATGAAGAGGTGCGGTATGCAAGTGTGAGTGAGAGAGAGAGAGAGAGAGAGAGAACCTCAAGGAATGGTTTGGAAAGTTGGACTTGGTCAAGTGCACCAGTTAGAATTTCCCTAGCCTTCTTTGCATTTCCAGAAACCTAAAAATAAAAGGGACAACAACATTAACAACAGGAGGGAATAAGAATTGGGCTATTAGTAATAAACACTTGGCGTGGAATACATGATGAATTAAGAATGACAGTTGGACATTGACTGTTACGCAAACCATATAAACTACACTCACAAGGAGAATACAAATGCCCCAATGGCAAGGGTAACAGAGAAATGCTTGGATATAACACTGCTTATTTTAGTTTTGAAACTAGAAAATTAACAAGAAAACATTTAAAACATTAGTAGTAGTAGTAGTAGTAGTAGTAGTAGTAGTATTATAATACTAACAAAATACATATTTATACACAGGTTCAACCAAAAATGATTCATAATATTTAAGTCATTCTTTAAAAATGATCAACAATATTGACATTGACTCCTGAACCAAAGAAAAATCCCTTTTAGTTTCCCATTTCACGTGAACCATATCATAGTAAAGAAATCATGCATCACAAGCACGGAGACCTACCAAGTATGAAAATCTAGCGTACTGTGCATACAGCATTGGTAATGTTTGAGAATGCTCTTTTCCTTTTTCAATGGCAATGGCTTGCTCATATAAAGAAAAGGCATCTTCAAGTTTCCCCTGCAGAATCAAAGTAAACAACCCTTTTAGAACAGGTAATCACATTTATCACAAGTAAAACCATGTCAGCATGCTACCATAATTGTACCAGACGGTGTTCCATATTTGCATGCTTAATAATTGCTTCAAGAAGACCAGGTGATATTTCACTGTGAACAAGTTGATATGCAGCTTGAGCACCTTGTATGTCCCCATTCTGCTCCTTGAATCGTGCAGCAAAAAGATGGATCTCTGGTTGCCTCTGTCAAATATTGGTACCAAAGAACATACTAGTAAACCATAACATATTGCATATTGTTGCAAATAGCATGATATCACCATTTAAGTCGCCAAATGAACATCCACCAATTATACTAGTTTTGCACATCAATGCTAAAAGCTCAAACAATTACAATCAAGTGAAAATATCAGCAGGCTATGTGTAATAGCAAAACTAAGACACAAGCTCAAATAGTTCCCTAACCATGAAAAAGGTATTTAAAAAAAATTGGCACCAATTAAATTTTATCAATACAAATCCAAAAACCTTTGAAGGATTTGCTTCCAAGCTCTTCTATTAAAAAAATAAATTTAAAATATTAAAATGACAGCAGTCAAAGTTGAAAAGGTTTAAGTAGGAAGCTGAAACTTGGATGAATCTTATGGAACGGAGATAAAACTCATCCCAATAGCATTTTTTAACCATCACAAACTATCAATTCATACCTTGACAAAGACTTGCGTAGCACGCAAAAGTGCATTCTCAGCAAGATCCATGCTTCCACTAGCTTCCATACATAAAACATATCGTATCCAGTACTCAGGATAATTGGCACATGCTATAAGGCACCTTTCATATAATTTGACCACCTAATTCACAAACGATAATATAAAAAATTAGAAAGAGATTCTGATGCCCCAAAATATTGAACACGGGATGATACAAAGCACAAGGAGAATGCATAAGAAATACTCCATCGTTGGAACAGAGAGGCCCCTCAAATATGATGGGTCCCTCGTTGCCTGACAGATAAATGGTTAGGAAGACAAGAACACACCTGCAGACATAACATTGGAACTTTAAAATATATAAAATGAATTCACTGTTTAATACATTACAAACCTAAAAATGGCCAATGACAAATGAGTGTTTGAAGTACTTAGCCTCAAAGAAACCAAATCGAAGGTCCATGCTTTAGTCTCAGTACATTTCCCGTTTAAAAAAGTTGCTTCACCCAACGATTTAGCCAATAAAGCAAATGATGCAGCAGATGTTATTTAACTGTAAGTCAATATATAACAAACAGGACAACTGAACACTACAAATCATAGCTAAATTGAAAGGTGAACAAAAAAAACTCAAATACCTTATTGAAGTCGCCCTCTCTTTCCATAAAGTCCAGGTAGTTATGCCAGTTTTCAAGCTCAGCAACATTTAGGGGCCGCACATGAAAGTAAGGCCTTCTAATAGCTGTTTCAAAACCAATGATCTTAGAATCAAGCTCTTTAGCTTTCTTATATAGCTCTTCTCTAACAGCGACATACTTCTCCAACTCTTCTGTTTCTGTTAAGCCAGCACTTCCAGGCTTAGGAGTTTGTTCTGCAGCACCAGGATGAAGGTCTCTTTCATTTACTTGTCCATCAGCCTCTGAAAGTAAACCTGATGCATTGACAGCAGCTTCCTCAGCAGTTCTTACTTCTGACAAAGGTCGACTTCCAGCCAACTCTTTAAAACTGTAATACCATTGTCATCAGGGAATAATGAAGTAGCAAGAACAATAAGCAAAATAACAAGATGCACAATGTACATTATTATCCACAGATGGGCAATGTGAAAATGCACTTCATTTGAACTATCCAATGACAGTTAGCTCTCTCCGACCCTTAAACCTTACCCCCACACCCCAACTCCCAAGATAAAAACCCCAAACTTTGCAGTGTCTCCTTCAGGACTACATATGCATTCTTTTGAATCAAACCGACATCAACAAACATTAACATTCAAAGAGTAAAAACATCATAATTTAGATGCATATGATATGACCTTGAAACAAATATGAGCAGTTGCTGCTAGATTATACATTTGACCCAAAAAAAAAAAAGAAAAGAACCACTACTACATCAAATTCAATTAGTCAATAGAGGACATTGCATAAGTTTGGACAGGGTCGCTAGAAAAATTCAGATAAATGTGGCAATATGGTAATCTAATGTAAACATGCTAACATAAGAGACAGAAAAAGAGCTTACCTGTTGAAATACCTGTCTAGCTGTTGATTAGGGTTCTCTAATATTCTTGTATAAATGACAGCAAGGCGACTCCACTCCTGGTGCAGGTATTCATATTCAATGTATTTATCCCAAAGAGGGAAAGATAGATAATCAGTTCCAACATACTCTAATCCTCGTTCAAAAAGCCTGAAACACCATGCAACAGAATCGTTGTTACACAAGAAAAACCATACAGGCAATGCAGACATGTCCGCAAACTGAAGACAATGGAAGCAATGTTGAAGGAGAAGTAACAATTCATTCTAGACACATTCAAACGCTTGCTTTCCAGATAAAAATCAAACTATGTCCCAAATGAAGCAGTGACAGAGGCCGCCTAGCCCTTAACCGTAGGAGATCTTCCCATCAGCATTTTGCATATTGATGCACCTCAAGCTATCAAGGTTAGAGTAATAATTCATAGATAACTAAACTATGATGCAGGCTTCAAAAAGGAGGGGGAGTAGGAAGTGTAAAGAGCTCAGGAACATGGTCAATATCCTAAAATAGTTTCAACTGCTACACGTGCATTAGCCTCAAAATCAAGGAAATAAAATAAAGGCATTTCTAAAGTACATTCCAATCAAACCTTTTCACCTTAAATGTGAGGAATTGCAGTTGCAGGCATACCAAAATAATGTTAGAAAGAAACAAAAATCACCTGATTCTTATGACCAACAAAAGCACACAATCATGATCTCATAATGCAGACCAGGAACAACCATGGGTAGCTTAACACTTATTAGTTATTACCTTCGGATGGTTTCCGGATCTCCATATGTTTCAATGGCAAAAGCACAATATAGCACCCAGATATCCACAGAATATGTCACTGCCTGAACTGCTCTTTCATAAACCTCCACAACTTTGTCCATGGAACCTATGCGTGCTTCATGATCCGCATACTTTTTCCAGTAACCATAACACAAAGGAAACTCAGCCAAGAAAGCATCATAAACCTTTCGAATTTTCAGTATATTGTTCTGCAGACAGGCATAGATGAAAACATCAATTGGCAGACAAGATACACAACCTTAGAAAAATAAAGAGGACGAGGAGTACATGAACTAGGAATTCAAATAAACACAGAAACCACCAATGGGGGAAGAAGCAAAAGGGACAACGGGTAGAAAATACTAAATACAGAAAGATAGGTGGCAATTTTGGCCCCCACCCCACTAAAGAAAGTTTTAACACAGTTCCATATGACTTTCATAATTTTTTCAAAGCTATTATGGAGACCCTCCAGTCCCCCCCCCCCCCAAAGTTATATTCATTTTAAGTACGAGGCCTCTTCTCCACCATAAATAGTCTCCACTCTACCAACCCTTGCCAAAATAAAGTAGAAGCAAAAAATTAGATATTAGCTATGCAACAGATCATGGATTTAAACAATGGCAGCAACACGAAATTATAGATGCTATTTTGTAGTTTTGGCTGTTTCCATCGCCAATATTTAACATAATGGACCAGGATAAAATCAATTACATCCTCAACCACAATAAACACAATGCAACTGAGAACGTAACCACGGCCACAATTTAAATACATGCAAAAGATAACTAGCTAACAAAATTTCCCACAGGTAGCTAACAAAATTTCCTGCAGGTAAAAGCCTACAGATTCTGTTTACTTATCCCCTTCCAACAAATGTTAATGCTGACGTACCTCTGCAACCTTCTCTGTCTCCTCAATTAATGTAGTCCAAGCATTAAAATCCAAAGAATTAGCTCTCAGAATACTCCACAAACGATCCTCTTCGCCAGACATAGTTGGTGCTAGAAGTAAAAAAATAATAATAAAAAAAACAAATGAATTCATAATTTCTAAACGTAAATAACAATAATAAAAAAGAGAGGCATAATGCTGAATAAGGACAAAGGATGCTTATGGTAAAAACTCAGATGCTGAAGTCAAAGCTCAAAACTAAGTGTAGCTGTACAGATAACTACTACCCACATCATGTTGATCAGGAAAGAAGCTTAATGTCAGAGTGCCGATGGATAAAGGCTGTTTTAGTGCTTAACTATTAGAGCTTTTAGAGCTTTTAGCCAATATAACATGCATCTAGGGTGGTTAGTTTGAGATATGAAACAGCAGAAAAATGAAAACACAATATAAAAAATCACTAGATAAGCCCACTTCTTGTTCCCAGATGATAAAAACATAGCATAAAAACAATAAGAAAGTTTCATTCAGTTTAGAATTATACAGGCAGCTAAAGTTTATTCCCTAACAACGGTACTTCTTCTAAATTCTCATGTTGCGAAAGAGTTAACATTATTATAGAGCAGTTTTGCAAATCATAGTATATAATGCAACCTTCAATGTAAACAGAAATGAAGATAAAGTGACTTGTGCGCAACAGATGCCAGTGACAAACATGGCAGAAAAAAACATACCAGAACCATCCACAAACTCTGTTGCAGCAGAAGCTCCACCTACATTATCAAAAACATTTCCGTTCTCAACTGTTGTAGCATTTCCTGCTTCATTAACAACATTACCATTTAAAGAATAATTATAACCAGCAACTTTAGTTGCATCCGCTGCTGTATCTCCAACCGCAACAGCATTCTCATCTGTTGATCCGCCAACTGGCTTACTGTCATACATTGCACTGATTTGTCCCCCTTGACTAGCAGAATTTGGGTCACCACCAGATGCAGCATAAGTGTCACTTGATAGTGCACCAGAAGCAGTAGGATTGCCAGTAGCCTCAGAGGAGTAAGAGCCAGAACCTATAGAATTATAAGTTGCTAAATTATAATCCATCATTGCTGATGAGTCGGCAACTACTGCTTCACTATCTCCCATTCCAACGTGGAAACTTTAACCTATACACACTGAAACTAATAACCAGAGAACATTTCACGTGATTATTTTACATGAAAACAATACTAACCAAGAGTGCAACATAAACTTTTCTCCAAGAAATCATAGTAGATAAGCTCAAAACTAACGCCATTCAAAATGCAACAATTAAAAAAAAAAAAAAACCTAAGTGCCTATCTTTCACTCCTAAATTCCTAATTTTGAACCTTATTTTCTTTAGAAAATTATAGAGAATAACATTTACTCAGACATACAAACAAATATACGGAAAAAAAACGTTAATTTTTTTAAAAAAATGGTGCTGATATAACTGAATAGTCTGTTAAATTAAATTAATTCATAACTAACAGTATTTTTTAGGAAAGATAATGTAAAGTTGTTCATCGCCAAGACATACTAGGAAAAAAAAACACAGGCGGTTATTAAAAATTAAGAAAAAAGTCAAGAAATTTAATCTAGAAACTCCAAAACTTCGATTGCATAACCCTAGCCCAACCTTAGACAGTTTTGGCAAACCAAAACCCTAAATTGGAGAAAATGATGCAAAGAGGGGAAAAAAAAAAGAAATGGCTCGGTACGAACCGGAAGAAGGGGATGACGGCGTCGTTCTCCGGCGAGTTCTGGATTCAATAATTTGGAGGGATTTGAGTTAGGAAATGTTGAGAAGGTTTTCTCGTAAAGTTCCTTAAGAGTTTTCACTCGAGAGAAAACGAAACAGAGAAGGGAAAGAGTAAAGGTAGGGCAACTGCAATCTTATGCGCGTGAAGATCTTTATTATTTGGATTACGTGGCATTGGAGGTGAATCTGGGCCGTTCATATTTTCCATTATGGTTTTAATCTGGACCGTTGCTTTTTTTCCGACGGCTTTGTAGACAGGTGCCAGGAATTTGGGGAAGGTAAAGGTATCTGGGTTTTCCGTTTTCATTTTGGCCCAAAGGATTTGGGCTTGTCTAATGCCTTGTTTGCTAGTTCCTACAAGTTATAAATTTATTAATCACTATTTTTCATAAAAATGTAAGAAAATCGTCATCTTGGTAACAACCACCTTGTAATTCAAATATTCGTATATTTTTATATATTATTATATTTAAAATAATTTATTTATATAAATTTTAATCATTTAATAATTTTTATTATATTTTTTATATTGTATCAAATTTAATTCCTTTGTATAGTGCAATTATATTAAAAATTACATACCTTAATATTTAATATAAAATTTTGGAAATATGATGCGTTCAACGTGTAAACCTATCAATCTAAAAGTTGTTTGGGTAAGTATGCATGCATTCCTGCACTTTACGTTTGTAAAATTGCACGATAAAATGCCAGTATCATCTAAAAGAGCCTAAAAGAGCTTGTTATTAAAAATCCCACTCCTTCCTGAAAACTACCAAATCAAAAATAGGCGCACAGGTCACAGCTGGCTTGCTTTCTTAAGGTGAGAGCGATAGTGCCGACAACTGCCAAGCCAAGCTCCTGTGAGTTGGTAGCCCTAGTAAAAGCCGGTGCAAGAATGACTTAGAATGAACTCTAGGCCAAAAAAAAAAAAAAAAGAAAACATGTGGCAATTCAAAGAGAGATTTTGAGTTCAAGCTAGAATGGCCATGTGGAACATCTCCATTTTCCACCGAAACAAGCAAAAGTGTCAAAGTAAATGAAAATCTCTGTAACTTCAACTTTCTATTTTTAAAAACAGGTTGAAGGCTTTTTGTGGTACGGCATTAATTAGTCCCTACTCTCTTTCAATATAAGGGGTGAACCGAGGCAAAGAACACAAGAAAAATGGTGAGCCTAGTTCTGCAACTCTGCACTGTTTCAAAATTCAATTCAAAAGACAATAACAGCAGTGACCAAAGAATTTACATATATATATATATATTATAAGGGGAAAGGCACGGCAAGCTTTGGAAAAAGGAGGAACAAAACTCATACACCCTGCCGCCGCTGCGGTCGCCGTAGCTACCGTCTCCAGAACAGACGCTGCTCTGCCTGTGGCTACCCGCAGCTCGCATGCGCAGATGTAACCTCCGATCCGACCCATTTTTTTAATGTATTTTTTTAATGCATTGCCATTGTTTTAATTAAATTTATGGATTTTGTTTCAATTGATTCCCATTGTATATAGTAAACAGTAGAGACTGAGCGAAAGGAAATTAGAGGAATTCACTAGCCTTGTTAGTTGTTACTTTTTATGTTGATCAATGCACTGCTTTGCCAGATAACTGAAGCGAGAAAGCAATAAGGAGGAAGACAACTGGAACAGGAAGGATGAGGTGCCTTTGCCATGTACCAACAAGATTCAAAAACAACTTCAGAGAGGGTATTTATTTATCTTTCACTCTTATCTTACTGTATCCAGACTGGGTGTTTGATTCAAGTTTGTGTTCTCTCAAATTTTTTAAAGTTTTTCTATATATATATATATATATATATCAGTTTCACCCTTTTAATATTCAGAACTAGCGCTTACAATTGAAGGTGCTGAAGCTCCTAGGAGAAAAAATGTTGCTGAATATAAGCGGGAGACCGCTGTTTCGTATTCCGAGACTAAAATTGGAATTATGTAAAATTTCCAAGACATTTTTGTAAATGATCTTCCAAGTTTCCTACTCATTTTGTTTGTCATATTAAACTTATGTTGTGCAACTGAGCAATATTCATTACGTTTTGGACGTAAACCAATTTACATTCCAAAAAACAAGGTCTTTGGGACTGTAATTCAGATGAAGTACATAGCAGCATGACCGTACATTTGTTAAATTCCCAGAGAACCTGATTTTCCCATCTCCTATACGTGCTTCAAAGGGTCCTTACGAATACTTCCAGCAGCAAGACCACGATTTTCAGTCTTGGGGCCTTTCCCTTTCCTAATCTTGGGAGAACTTCGTGCAGTATTTGGACTCAGGTTGCCGTTTTCAGTCTTGGGACCACCTTTCCCAATGTTCGGAGAACTTCGTGTTACATTGTGACTCGGTTTAAGATTTTTCTGGCCTTCGAAATCTGGCTTTAACTGTTCAGCAGGACGTCCATTAAAAGCTGCAGATCTTGCATAATTTAACTTGTTTCTGCTTCCAATCATTCCATCATTATCTGAAGCCAAGGTCAAGAACAAAGTAGGAGATTACTTGAGCTCCATAGTAAAGAAAGATGACCAAGATGTTACATTGAAAAGCGAATCAGATTACCAGGACTGGACAACACAGCTCGAGGAGGTGGAACTGAACAAGCTTTTACATATGATTTGGTATTATCCTTGGATATCTGCTTGTTGTTCTTAACTGTTCCAGCATTTGAGATGATAAATGAAGACGATAAGAAATTTACTGTGGCCAGTGCAAAATTTACTTACATAAAAATCAAGCTTTGGATGCAGATACACATTTTGGTGCTGCTGGGCTAGTGACATAAGCCTTGGTGATTCTGGAAATTGAATTTGAAGGTGGGGAATTGATTTGATTCTCCTTCTCTGCAAAACCATATGTAATAATAATGCAAGAGTTAAAGTCAAAATAGACCCACGGGAAGTTTCTTTCAATGGGTTTGAAAATACTTGAAACAAGTAGGTATAATATAAGCTTGTTTGGACAGAGAATCGATAAGCCTCAAAAACAGAGAGGATTTACTGTCGTTTGGGGGTGGGAAATGATCATCATCTTCTTCTTGAACCCTCACTTTGACCCTTGGGTACACTTCATATAAATCAACAAATATTCACATCAGAAAATCTACGATTATTATTATTATTATTACCATCAAAGAAACAGAAGATCCTGATGGCAGAAAGAAAAGAACAGAGATCAATATGTTTATGCATGGTAAGAACAGTACATTCCGACAACTACTAACTTGATAAATTCACAAATTAGCAAGAATTATCGGAATAGAAGCTTTGAAAAATCAGCGTTAATTATATAAATGAAGAAAATTTGGGAAACGAAAGTAGAAAAAGAAAAAAAAGGAGGAAAGAACGAAAACCCGTATGAGAAAATCTCACTTTTGTGTCTTTATTTGTTCTTTTTTGTTTCAAATTCAAACAGCTTGGCTCTATCTGTTTCTTTGTTCGGTTTTGCGGAAGCCATGTTCAAAATAAATAAACAGTAATAAGTACGTTATACGTACGGTGGAAGGAAACAGTGAATGTGATGCAGAGGCATAACGGCTACCTGGTGCCTGGTGGGACTAAAAAAGTGGTCATTTTTTCTTGACTTGAAAACCAAGGACTCAGATTCTTGAGCCTGACATTTCAGGTTCGGGGGTTCACGTGACAAATTGACTCGTGGATGGAGTATGTACCCGGGTCTCTGACTCTTGTCACGCCTCACGGAGGAAAGCAAAGAAGCGTAACTGCAAAGGTATGAACATGGGCGGAAATGACATGCCTCAATTAGCGAGTCATTCAAATTTACTTTTGGTTATCATCGAGTCAAATTTTAGTAGTTTAATAATTTACACAAATTGAATTTGAGTATAAAACAGTTAGCAAATCTAATTAAAATTAATTTATTTTTCAGTTATTATTAAAACATTTTAATTCAGATATTAGCTAACTTTACCATCCTTTTTAACGATCCAGATGTATAGAGGAAGGCAAATCTGACGGCTGATTGGATAGCCAAGGAATATAGGAAGCAGATGCCCCCAGAGGGATAGGAGAGGAAGCCTCATCGTCTTTTGTTTTCATTTTTAACTAGGATAGACTTCCAGCACCCTGTAATTAACTGTGGGTACATGCATGATATGTGCAACTGGTTGCAGAACCTTTCTCTTTTGACCAAAAAAAACCATTAGCTTGAGCATAATAATTAAATTTTAAATGAAGTATAAATTTTAAGTTTTTTTAATTAGATAAACAACACTAATTATGTGAGTTTAAATCATTCAATTTTAATATAAATCAAGCTTAAAAATTTAAAAATATGCTTTCATTGAGCTTGAATTTGAACTTTTTATTACTTGAATTTAGGTCAACTGTAAGTCTGACCGCAATTGATCTAAAAATTTTATCCAAACTTAAATTGAGCTAAACTTAATCTAAAAACTAAAATTATTATTTATAAAATGATAAAAAATATTTTTATATTTTTAATTAAATTTAACTAAATTTTTTTTGTCCATATGTTTTTTTCTCTATGCTTTGGTTCAAGACCAGGCCAAGTTTGAGCTGATCTTTCTCGTTGGCAAACGAAACTGGTAGTCAGTGGTCAATTATCATTAGAAGGAAAACTGGTTAGTGTCTGGTCAATGACCAAGAAGATTTTTAAGCAATTGCTGGTAGTGCTGACGTCATTTGAGGTTAACGGGCAAATTTTTTACCATTTGATTGATATTTTTATTGTATGTTTTAAATTAAAAGTAGATTTATCATCTTTTTTTAATTTAATTTTTTAATTTTATATTTATTTGATTAAATTTATCATTAAATTTAGATTTTAATAAATTTTGCTACTCAATTTTTAAATTATTTGACGTCAAAATTTAATGAAAATAGAATATTCTTTAAAATATTTTATTTTAATAATTTAAAATAAAAAATTAGCAAAGAATATTATATAAAACTTAAATCTTTTTTTCGTATTTTTTTCAAATATTTCTTTTATAAAATATAAATTTTATGTTTTTTTTAATTTTTAATTTTTTATAAATTAAATTATTGTTTTTATTTATTAAAATGAAATATTTTAAAGATTTTTTTTGATAAATTATATGGTGTAAAATTTACATTTTAAAATATATTTAATTTTTAGTGGTATTGTTCTAGAATTAAAAAAAAAATAGAAACAAACAAAGATTAGAAGTGCGGCAATTGTTCCCTTCGACTCACTTCCGTATTCTCTGGAACTTATAAAATTAGTCCCAAACGGTCAATATTTACGCCGTTTACTCCTCTGGCTTTCACGTACAAATAGAAAGCCCTCCAACGAAAACCCTCTTCTGACTCCCACTAAACCATGGCAGCCCAACCCAAGCGAGGCGGGGTTTTTCTACCCGAGAGGCGATCCGCCTCCAAGCCCGAGTCCAACATCCTCGCCAGGATCACTTCCTCAACGATCGTTTCCCGTGGTAAGCAAGCCGCGAGCGACGCCGCTTTCGTATCCAAGAAGCTCCTCCGCAGCACCGGTAAAGCCGCCTGCATCGCGGGGACAACCTTCTTGATCTTAGTTGTCCCCTTGATCATTGAGATGGACCGCGAGCAGCAGTTCAATGAGCTTGAGCTCCAGCAAGCTAGTCTCCTTGGTGCCCCGCCTGCTGGACCAGCCCATAAGTAATCGGTTCGAGTCATATCAGGTCAGAGCGTTGTCAATTTTGTGGTCTGTTTTGGGTCATTGTCCCTCGTGGTTATTCTAGTAAAACCGTTTAGGTGTAGTTTTAGAATTAAAAAACTAATAATAAGATTATAC
Organism: Adansonia digitata; assembly: GCA_029448705.1. NCBI lineage: Eukaryota > Viridiplantae > Streptophyta > Magnoliopsida > Malvales > Malvaceae > Adansonia > Adansonia digitata. Next base: position 9,883,457 of record JAQSVH010000012.1, on the reverse strand, counting down.
TTCTTTGGTGTTTTAAGTTTTAATTACGTGTGTGAATGCTGATATTGGACTTCTTTTTCTCAAGTTTATCGCTAATAATTTTATGCTACACTGGGTTGTGTTTGATTTTGTTGTGATAAAGTAATTGAAAACTGGGGAGCGTTCATTTTAGGTACCCTTGAACGAAATTAAATGGCATATTTGATTGCAAACTGTGATATGAGGAGTCATTAGCGGCGATAGAGTGCTCTAGTTTTCATGTTGGATGGAAACCACTCTTACAAGTTACATCATCAATTTGGACTTTGGATATGCATGGAAGGAATGAATCATAATTTGTTTGCATTTCGTCAATGTAACAAATATGCATTCAAATAGTTAAACTCTTTTACTTGATCGCTTTGCCTTGAATCAGTGTTTGTTGACCATGCTGCGGCATTTGATTGTAATTGTAACATGGTATACATAGATATGCGACAAGTTCTTGCTTCTGTTTAGGAATTTCTTATATTTCATGTGCATTTCATCCCATTAACATGGGTGATGAATAGTTGGGACTTGGGAGTTGGAGTAGGTTTAAGTATTATTCGAAGTTAAGCACTTCCTTGATTTGGTAGGTCTCCTGATGATTCTGATTTGCTTCAACCCGAGCTAGAATGTTGAGAACCGTGAACTATCGATCTTGGGAGTTAGGGCCCACCTAGGTAGTCAAGATTTTAACTTTTTCATGGCTATGTGTAATAGCATGATAATTAAAAGACTTCAGTTTCTTTTTATTTTCAATTTGAAGGCCCAGCGTGATGATATTTCATAAAGCAAACTAGGAGATATTAAGTTCTTGAATCTTGAGGGAATTCAGTTGTTAGATTGATGTTTGAACTAATTATTCTAGGAGGGTTTTTGATGCTGATTATTTTACATTTACATTTGCGGTTGAATCTATTAGATCAGAAAACTAGGTGTATGCCATCATAGGCAAGGATGAGAAGAATTTAGTCCGCGAACTTAAGTCTGTGATGACTTTTTCTGAAAACATTTTGTTTAAAGGTCGGGTTTTCTGGGAATACTCTTACACTAGAACCACAGTGTTCAAACTTTGCTCTCTAGAGATCCAGATCAGGGACGCAGATTGTATGTTGTCCTGGAGTACGTGTAAGTTCAATAAGCTAAAATCCATCTGCCAAGGATGCTGGTATTTCACCACTGCTTCATGTCTTTATATTTCCCATCTTTGGCATCTACTCAACTGAGGGGAATATTTGGTAACTACATATAGCTTTCAACATTGTTTTGGTGATTTCACTTATGGCGTTGGGTAAATGCAATTTTGGGGATGAAATGATCAAGGAAGGAGGTGAAAACAATTGAGAGTTCTTTGCGCTAGTGGGAATATAACGCTGTAGAAGAAATTTATTTTCTAGCACACAAAGCAATTTGGGTTATTATTAGGTGCACCGGTAGTAGAACTTTTTTTTTTAACTCCACTAGCGGGGTTAAAGAAACTGCCAGATGTCTTATTTATTTATTTCTTATTGTTTTAAATATGCACCAAGGACAAGTGGCAGTTTTTAAACCCTGCTTGTGGAGTTAAAAAATTCCCTCACAAGTGTACCTAATGATAATCCCAATTATTTATTTCTATCACAAGTTCACAACAACTTTATAATACGTTACTTAGACTAACCCTCCTAGTTGAAGCACTACCATATTAATCATCATCCTACAATAGGATAAAACAAAAGCAGGAGGCTGGGGAAGGAAACCTGTAAGCTTATCTTCCAGGGCATTAGCTGCTTGGTTAGCTTCATTGTAACTAGTAACAAGGTGCACGAAGTGAATTTAGGCAATAGGCAGCTGTAGGAAACTGATGAAGCAGCATGTGCAGATGAGGAGGGATGGTCCAAATCTTGCAAAGTAAAAGAAAGGGGTATTAGTTTGACATGGATTCTAGTAACTATCTTCTTTGTACATGTGGCCATGGCTTAAAAACTGAGATAATCTGATCTCATAGTGACTTGCCAATTTCCGTTAAACATCCTGATTGATAGAGAGTTAGAGAGGTTGGGCCCTAATGAAAGACGGGTGAAGATATTTGTTTTCTTTTAAGATTAGTGGGGAGAAAGTAGCGGATATTTGTCGAACTCAAAGGCATCTATGGGACCGATGGAGGACAAAAACAATGTCCAACGGCTCCACCCTGGCGCACCACTATGTAACTCTTTTTATGATTGGTGAAATTGGTGTGGCCGTTTGAGACCAGAAAATCAGAAAAAGAATGGTTCTGGCCCTGATATTTTTCTGGGACTTGGATTAACAGCGGATATTGGCAATCAACTAAAGAGTTGTTGCCTTAACAACGAAGATAAAGTAAAAAAATTATTGGTGACATGCATCCCTTTGCCTGTGAATGCTTTTTTCTTTTTAATGACTGCGACTCAAATGGAGCTGGATTTTCAGACACTTATTCAGTTGATTAAGTTCCTCAAACCCACCAAAGAAAAAAGTGTCGGTTGTACTTACCGAAAAGGTACTATAGACTAAATTTATCTTAGTGCCGGATAGTTCGTCCAGTTCAACAAACCTGACTTGTATTGGGTTGTTTCTAGATTTACATTTTAGCGATTGGGCGAGAGCGGCTTATGCATTCATTACCTGTAATCCTTCAAACTGCACGACTTTCCTTTGTATAAAAGTAAAAGGTAAGTCAAGCAAAGAGTTGGGTGATGAATCATTTTTTATTTTTATGTATTCATTTGATGTCGAAACTTTTGAATATCAAAGTTGTAAAATATCGAATTTCTATTTTTTTTAATTAGTTAATAGTAGGTAGTGTATCTAGAAAAGCAGATGTATATTGGAATGTTTACTTTTGTGCAATCATTTTCACAATGAGATTATAAAGTCCTAATCAAAGTTAAGCATTTGCTTAAAAAAATGTTAAACAGATACTTTTTTCTTTCTTAGACAGCTATTAATAGATATTGAGTAAACAAATGAATCATTTCCAATTTGTACCCTTTTGATTGCTAAAGGGGACTTGGAAAGTTAATCAAAATACAATTTTGAAAACAAATAACCAATTAAATCAAAATTTGCTCCACTTAGTTTGGTTTGGCATTATTGAAAGGGTCAGATTGGATTGATAAATCAAATTGATTGAGTTGAGAATCGATGTTTAGTTTAATATATGTTATAGTAGCAAAAGTTTAATTCAGATTTGATGTCTAATCTGATATATGTTATAGTAGCATAAGTTTAGATAATTGGTGAAAAATCATTAAATTAACGAAAAATTGAAAAATTAAAATTAAAATTATTTTTAATATTTTAAAAAATATTTTATATAATAAAATTTAAAATTTTAATCTCTTGTGTATATTAAAAATTATA
>JAQSVH010000012.1:9855191-9877649 GCA_029448705.1 Adansonia digitata | reverse complement strand
CTGGTGCCTGTTTGTAATTTTCTTTGCCTTTTTTTCTTTCCCTTCAAATTCAAGTGCTTGGCTTTAGGGTTGGAATAGAAAAATGATTAATAATTGTTCGAAAGAAACGGATGAAATTGAATTTTGCTCTTAATCTTCAAAAACATAGTATTTATATCCGACAACAATAGTCATGAGGCTGGGGATGGCCTGAAGCTGATGCAGAGTGAAAGCCAATATTAGCAGATTTTATTCTGTTTTAGAGTTTAGATCTGAGAGTACATGGCAAACATCTCAATTTTATAATTCAATTACAGTGAAATTAGAAATATACGCATGCTGTCCAGGCATTTTCACATGCTCGACCCGAGCCAAATCTCCAAAAAAGTGTTTAAATTATTATTTAATAATAAAATAATTTTATATAAATTTAATAAAAATTTATGTAATATTAATATAAAGTAATATTTTAATAATATTATAAATAATTATAAAAATATTTAAATTAATCTAAATTTAATTTAAAATTTAAAAAAATAAAATATTTGAAATTACGAACTCGGAAGCTAATGCTCTCGCGCAACTTTGTCTCTGTACATTGCGGTGGAGAAATGTACAGCATTCAAACTTGCTCGAATAGAACATAGGCTTTAGAGGACACAGGGGAAAGGTTTTTATTTTTTTTAATTAATGTATTCACCTTTAATTCTTAATCTTTATCAAATTATACTCAATTCGAGAAAAGTATGATCCATTTGAATTCTTTTGAAGTTAAAAGTTTAAAATTTTTATTCAAAATACATGTTATTTGAATTAATATTTAATTGATTTTTGTTAAAAAGGGCGTACCTATTGGGTAACAATAGTGACAATTTCTTGTATAAAGCCTTGGAATTGGATTGGATACAGCTTTGTATCAGAAACTGAACCTTTTGGAAGAATTTTTTTTTTTTTTGAAAAGCAACTTGGGCTTTACTCTTTGGTTTATAGCACATAGTTAAGCAAAGCACACAATCAATTTTTCAAACAAAGTGGCATTAATTTTTGCTTTCTAGTGGTGCAATATATGTGCCAAAAACAACTAAATAAAGTAATAAAAGTAGGGAAATGTCAGTGTCTAATATTGGTTAAAGTAATTTTTATATAAAGAAAAATTGTAATTTATACTTTTACTTTTTTTAAAAAAAATTTTAATATTAATAATATATTAATAGCATGTTTTTTTACTTATTTTTCTTTATTTTTTTAAAGTGCATTATGAATCTTGAGTGTACTTATTTCCTAGGTTGGTTAGGTTCCATTAAGCTTTGTTATTAAGGAGCAAGAAAGGACTAAATATTTGTCTTATTTTAATATTGTTTTAAATATTTATCTTATTTTATTTAAATTAATTTATGGTTGGTTTTTGTTAGAAAAAAATAATAATATTTTTTTCCATGTTTGTTATTTTATGAGTATATTTTTGTTACATTTAAAATATAAACCTCATATTTATTGTTTTATTCAAAAACTTAATTAATTATTAAAGAATATATTTTGTGGAATATTTTTTTTCTATTAAGCTTTTGTCCAAAAATATTTAAAAATAAAGGTAGAAAAATAAAATTTAATCAAATCAAATTACAGTGGAAAAATCCAACTTTGGTAACTATTCTATGTATTGAATATAACTAAATCAGTTAAGTATGTTGTTACTTATAATAATGAATTATTTTTATAAACATTTAATATAAAATTACTTACATGTACCATATAAAAATGTTATTAATATACGTGTTATATTTTGAAAAAAAAAAGAGTTTTGAATAGTATTTCGTTATAAAGCATTGATTTTATTTTCTTCATGTTCCAGACAAATAAGTTTCCAAAACTATCTGCCGGTCCAGGTGACAAAACCCAATGGGTCAAGCAATGGCTCAGTATGCAAGACACAAATGGGGTAGAGTCACACTGTAATGCCAAGGGCCCAATACAGTACTCAGAATCATGGCCTGGCTACAGGCTAGAAGCCATGCTCACAGACTCACAGTGCAGGGCTGCCAAAAGGGTGCCCGCTGTTAAATGGAAAACAAAACAAAAGTCCATCACCAAGCCGATGCATCGAAGATCAAGGGAAATTTTTGCACAATATGCAAATTGCCAAAATAATGCACCAGCGCACCAACCTGAAAGCACGAGCCAGAGTGAAACTGATGAACTGTTAAGCACTGGCCATGAAGAAAGAACAATGCAAGCGCCCCATTGAGAAAAACCTTTAACGAAAAAGAGCCATGACTGATGAATAAGCACTGGCCAATGGCCATACATAAGTTCACGAGGAAATGCCTAAATCCAATTAGCTGAGACTTTAAAAAAGTGTGATTCACCCAAACGCATGGTCACAACATGACAAAAAAGGCAAGCTGAGTCCCCAAACCCTCGATACAGCAGCGTCCACGTCTGCCGCTCAAGGCAAGGCCTATGACTTGCCACGGCAAAAATCAGAATCCAAACAAAATAGCGTATGAAACGAAAGTTTTTATGGACAGGATCACCCAAATTCATTCAAAACACTTGGTTTAGGCTTTTAATTATAGCTTCGTGTAAAAATTAGCATTATCTTATGGTTGAAAGTACTTTACAAGAACTCAAGATAACCACCTTCTCCATTCTCTTCCTGCGCTCTATTCATGAATCATGATGCCCTATACTATATAAGGCAGATTAAACACAAAAAGTCAAAAACTCTGCTGTTGACAGTGGGGAGTCTAATAAATTAGTTCATCAAATCAATGGACGCAAACAAAAACAAAGTAAGGCCTTCTATTAGTTGTTTCAAAATCAAGGATCTTAGAATCAAGCTCTTTAGCTTTCTTATAAAGCTCTTCTTCTCCAATAGCTATTTTTTTTAAAGGGTTAAGGCACGTGAGCTGCTTTGTGTTGGTCTTTTTCCGTGAGATGCTTGAAACTGCCCCAAAAAAGCCGGTTACGTAAGGGTATTATGGTCAAATGTTGTCCTTCTTGGTTGCTTTGTAATTGTATGGCAGTATGAGTCATTTTCCGTGAGCTGTTATGTATCTCAATTCATGACTTTTCTTGTGGTATTATCGACCGCAACACACTTTGTATAGGTCTTTTTCCCTGAGTTGTTTGAGGCTGCCATTGTTGCCCAAACTAGCAAGTTACCTGAGGGTTACTAGTACCACAAAAAATAATGAAAAAGAAAAGGAAAACTTGAAGTGTGAAGTACAAACTCCAAGGGTTCTCATTTTTCCACTCCAGAGTCAATACCGGTAAGGATTCTTCTAGTTTTCTCCACATCAATGGCAGAAGTAACAAACAGGTAATCCTTTTTTTTTTTTCAATCACACCAGCTAAATCTATTCAGTTTTCAATTCTCTGGACCATTTTTTTTGTTTAATTTTGTTCTCAGATATGCAGTCGTTACTGGTGCAAATAAGGGAATTGGATTGGAAGTATGTAAACAGCTGGCTTCAAAAGGAACCATAGTTGTTTTAACTGCTAGAGATGAGAAGAGGGGTCTTGAAGCTGTTGAAAAGCTGAAAGAGTTTGGCCTATCTGATAATGTAGTTTTTCATCAGCTTGATGTTGTAGACCCTGCTAGTATTGCTTCTTTGGTAGAATTCATCAAAACACAATTCGGAAAGCTTGATATCTTGGTATTAATTTCTGTTCCAGTTACTGGCAATTTAGAACTCTTTGAAATTAGAACTCTCTGTTAATATGATTCCAGTTCCCACTTTTTTTTTTTCCTATTTTACTTCTTTCTCAGTTCATAATTTGATTTAATGATGAAAGACGGTCGAGTTTTGTCCCTTGTGCAGGTGAATAATGCAGGAATTCTTGGCGTCGAAGCCGATGGTGATGCTGTCAAAGCTGCGGGTTTTGGTAAGGTAGTCTTCTGTCCCAATCCATTTCTTTTTCATAAACTGAAGTAATGTCAGAGAGAGGCAAAAGGATTGCAGATGCCGAGACTCGAACTCCAAATCAGTTGGATGTCACCTTTTTTAATATGACTGTATAAATTAACTAAGTTAAATCCAAATTTAGTATTAATGTTGTTCAATACCATAGCTGGTTAGCCTTTTTGAAGTAACTGACTATTTGCCATACATAGCCGTACAGTCATAACTAGTTTGAAACCAAATTAATCCACATCTCTTGTTTTTGATTGATTGAAATTTATAACTACTAGTAGAAAGTATTGAATGATACAAAGTTCGATCCACAATTTAGAATACCTCTTGCAATATCTAAGCGTCACTCATTGATGCAGCCCGGTGCACATTCGGAGTGGAGTAGGCTAATGACTCAAACACCAGAGTTATCTGAGCAATGCCTTCAAGCAAATTACTATGGTGCCAAAACACTCTCTGAATCACTTATTCACCTTCTCCAACTTTCTGATTCACCGAGAATCGTAAATGTTTCTTCTTCCTTGGGGAAGTTAAAGGTAAGAAGATGCAAAAGTCACTCGCTTGTATCATAACTTTTGGCCTAATTTTGATGCAGATTCTTATTTTAGGTAAACTTGTTACTTTCCAAGACAATGATGAAGATCAAGAAACATAATTTTATATTTTATTCTGGTTTTCAGTATGTACCAAATCAATGGGCGAAAGGAATCCTTAATGATACCGAAAACCTTACAGAACAGAAAGTGGACGAGGTATTGAGCGAGTACATGAAAGATATCAAGGAGGGTTCACTGGAAGAAAAGGGTTGGCCTGCTTTTTTGTCAGCCTACACGTTATCTAAAGCTGCCATGAATGCTTACACAAGGGTCCTGGCTAAGAGGTATCCGAATTTCATCATCAACTGTGTCTGCCCGGGCTTTGTCAAAACTGACATAAACTACAACAGTGGGATCCTTACTGTTGAAGAAGGTGCCGAGAGTGTTGTAAGATTAGCATTGTTGCCTAGTGGTGGCCCTTCTGGTCTCTTCTTCTATCGGAAGGAGGAGTCAGAGTTTTAAATCAAAGCTGCTTTTACTTGATAAAGAAGTTTAAGCTTGTTAAGTTTTATGTTTTAGTCTTTGTGTGGTTGATGACAAAAAACTTTTGGCTCCTTTTCACGCAATTTTTTAAAATAGAAGATTGTGACTTGAGACAGGAGAATTAAGTTGTATATGCTGGAACTTGAACATTAAATTTATTTAATGATAATTGTATACCTTAGTTTAATTGAATATAGGTTTTACAATTATTTATTTTTGGCTATGTTAGTTTCTTTTCCCCTCATTAATTTTAAATTTAATAATTCGTGTATTCGTATCATATTCATATATTTTGTCGTATCATAATGTGTTTAAGGTTTTTTATATTTTTATCAATTTTAATACGTTTATAATTAGCATTATATAGATTTTAAGAATGTAATCGTGTCATATCATATAATATTTTTTTGATCTTATATATGTTATATTTGAAATCGTGTCAAATATTGTCATAACTAATTTTTAGATAATATAAGATAATGAGAAACAAAATGTGAATTAATTAATGAAATCATAAGTAACAATATATACATGTTTGCACATGGCATGAGGAATAATTGAGATTCTGAATCAACGGATAAGTGTGAACATATGCTAACGGTCAAGTTATGACTAGAAAAAAATTTAAAATTTAAGTTGATGTTTAAATTTAATTTAATTTGACTTAATTCAATAATTTAAATTATGATTTATAATATAATATAATATAATATAAAAAATTATTTTTAATTAATATTTATATATTTTTATAATTAAATTTAATTAAATATATTATTTTATTTAATAATAATAATATAAATTATTTTAAATAAAAAATAAATTTAAATCTGATTATGAACTCTAAGTGTGATGTAAATAAATGAAAATGAATGTTATAGGTGCTTAAAGACAGCGGTGGTGTTAATTTTATATATACATATAAGACAGCGGGTATATTGAAGGGAGACTTGCCAGCGGGCCCTTGTAACCGAAGTGAGTCAGTGATGTGGATCAGGTAAAAATATTAAACAACCAAGGATTAGCCCTTCTCTAACCTTTTCTTCTGAGAGGAAGGAGGGACAAGGGAGGGATGAATTGGTATAATGGCAGCCTTCTTAGCTGGTTCTATATAGAACGCTGCGTTTTCGTTTAAGAAAAATGAAAACCAGGATAGGAAACTGGGGCAGTGTGTAGCCAAACAGTCCAAAAATCTCCAATAAAGCCCTAGGCCAGCGTATACAAGGAAGCCACTCTCGCTCATGAAAAGGGTCGTAGATAAACGGAGGAGCGGAGCAGAGCTGATCCAAGATGTCGAAGCGAGGTATAATATTTTACTTCATTTTCCCTAACTTTTGGATTCTCCAAACGAATGCCATGGTGATCTCGCCGTTTTTTTCTTCCCTTAATTTGTAACAGGAAGGGGAGGTAGTGCGGGGAACAAATTCAGGATGTCGCTGGGTTTACCCGTGGCGGCGACGGTGAACTGCGCGGACAACACGGGAGCCAAGAACCTCTACATCATTTCAGTGAAAGGGATCAAAGGGCGTCTCAACAGGCTTCCATCGGCTTGTGTTGGCGACATGGTCATGGCTACCGTCAAGAAAGGAAAGCCCGATTTGAGGAAGAAGGTGTTGCCAGCTGTCATCGTCCGACAACGCAAACCTTGGCGTAGAAAGGATGGCGTCTACATGTACTTCGAAGGTTCAAAAATTTCCTTTTTTTTCTTCCATTGTTTATTTATTTTATAAATCTTATCCTTGTTGCTTCTTTTGGTAAGGGGGTTTGGTGATTTTGATAGTTGGTTACTCTTTATGGGAAGCGTGGAATAATGGGAATTCCCCAGTTTTAAACAGCATGATGCTGTTGTTTAATAATCGCATTATTAACTGTCTGCTGGTATATTTGATTTAGTTGTTACGTATTACTATAATTTTTTTGCCCTTGTTTCAAAACATAATTTGGGTTTATTTATCTGTTCACAGATAATGCTGGTGTCATTGTCAACCCCAAGGGAGAAATGAAAGGTAAATCAACTCGCTCATCGTCTTCATTCTATCTGGTAGATCCAATTACTGTTTTGCAACAATGGTGCTTGTTGAATTGTGGGGGTAAATGCCAAAGTTCAGCTATTTATGTTGTTCTGAGGTCTATTCAAATGAAGTTTTTTTTGGCATGGTTTTCTCTGTTTCGTTTGCTCTTGCAATATCAGAGACGAAATCAAGTGAATATTCCTGAAAGTTTGCTGCTGTTATACCTAAATTCTGAAAAGGATAGCATGCCTCGGTGACTATTCACTGACGTTTTAAAGATTCTAATTTCTAATCATGCTAAGTAAACATCTATGTAACCTGGACGCAAGTGTCAGTGTTGGGTTGGAGCGTTTGTTTGGTATGGATATGTTTAATTTCTTTCATGTATTGGGAGGTCTATATCTGTGTACTTATGTTGGGAAAGGTGATGGATTTGGATATTTTTAGAAAAATTTAAGAGTTGGAGCGATATAGGTTAACGTAGGACCTAATAAACATCAGTTATCTTTTCTAGAAGTATGGTTTCCTAATCATGACATGTAAAGATGATGTTTTATCTGTGTTTGTTGGCTTTGCCATATGGGTAATGACATTAACTTTTGCTAGGCTGGTTCTATCGATGTCTTTACTATCGTTCTGCAGTTCAGTGGCGGCAAGTATTGTTTTGTTGGATTTGATATTTGAAACTTACTTGGGCTCATTGATATGGTGTTTTCAGGATCTGCTATCACTGGTCCCATTGGAAAGGAGTGTGCTGATCTGTGGCCTAGAATTGCCAGTGCTGCCAATGCTATCTCCTGAAAGATTTTCATGGTTTTGTTTGTGATTGTGGTCTTAATGGTTTCTTTCTATTCCTTGTAACATGTTTCGAGTTGTTTTGCTTAGTAAACTTGCAACTTATTTTCGTATATCTAGTCGTCAAAAACTTAGTTGTAATGCTTTAATGTATTGCAACTGTTTTAGCATGCTTTCACTGATCTTTTTCAGCTTAAGTGGAGGTGACAAATCCCTCTCAGTAAAGCCTTGGGACATCACAAGTTCCACTCTTTGATTCTTGCTGTACCAATGCATAATCCCAGTGATTTCCTTTATCCAACTGGCCTCAGGAACATAGGTGAATTATGGCACAAGATCTGCTTTCTTCACATTCCAAGAAAACTTGCAATAGAATCATCCGGACAACCACACCTTGAATGCATGCTAATTAATGTCCTTATCAAGCCAATAGCCTAACTTGCAGCAGTTCTATTCACATCAGCAAGATATCTGGTGACCTTGTCGTGATGTTGCCAACTCTAAAACAGCAGCCTATTACTTTTAATCACATCCTGAAATCGTGTCGTTAAGCAAATGTCCTCGATGAAAATGTTACAAGACATAATATTATTGAAAAACAAAACATTATACACGGAAAAAGCAGCCTGTAAGTTTTCTGAATTTGGAGTCGCTATCTTCTTAAGACCCAAATGTGATAAGTAAAGATAAAGCTGTGTTGCCAGGGAAATGAGTTTGGGTGTATGCAAGGCAAGATTGGAATTGGATGAGATGCGTCTGCTTGTATTTCAGTAAGGAACCTATCAAACGCTTGTTTTGTGAGCAGAGATCGGTGAATTCTGAGGTGAAGTTAGGAGTAGATTCACAGTCCGCATTTGTGGAAAAAGAAAGCGCAAGGAAGCAGAGAAACGTTAGACCCGACCGGTTATATCAACTCCATTTATATGACGACCCTAATGTAAACAAATTAACAGTCCCGTCATTATCAACTTATATGAGCTCTCAAGGCAAAAACTTGGAAGGAAAACTACCAAGCATCTGTGGCCCCGTTAAGTAAAACTAGTTTTTCATTTTCTTTCTCATATTTCGGCTTTTTCTTTAGCCTTTTTAGGCAATAAGCTGGGGCGGGAAAACTGAAAATCCCCATCTTAAAAACGTAGCGATCTTCTCTCTAGAGTCTATACCCCCATCATTCGCTCCTTAAACACTAATCAGTTGCGACCCAAATCCTGATTGGCTTCAAAAGCTCTTACCAATCTGGTGTCTCGTTGCTAAATCGGCGTGGTTGAAAACAGAATTTAAGGAAGAAAAAGAAGAAGAATGGGATGGAATCACCCAGACATATCGTTTGAAGAAATGATGAAACTAATAAAAGGGTTTGTTGATATCCTGATTTTAGCATCCGGGTATCAATCGTCTGGTCTTCTCGCCCACTGGGACTCCGATAACATTAAGCGAGCCTTTCAATGGGCCCTTTTCTTTGAAAATGTTCGTAGTCTGTACCCTCTTTCTCTCTTCTCTAAAACTCATCGATTAGCTGATTCTATTTTATGTAAGATAGTGGCTGTTCAAGAAATTTGAGATCTTTCCATTAAAAAAATTTTTTTTTTCACTTCTTAATTGGGCAATTCAAATTATAGTAATCGAACCATATTGTTTAGGTTTTTAGGCGTTTAAGCAGCTTGGATGTTTACCAAGAGTCTATAAAGGAGCTTGATGCAGCTCTGATTGAAATGGCATCTCATCCGTCCTTTCCTCAGGTTCTGATCTTTATATATCCTGTTTTCTTATATACTAATTGAAATTAAATGAGATTGAATTGTTATTAGTGTCATTTTTTTCTTTAATGGTGGCAGGGTCTCGAACATTTGTCAGCTGCTACTCTTAGAAGGGCAAGAGGTTTTTTATTGGAACAGTTGCTCCGTAATTTACCATTGAGAGATTCGCATCTAAGAGCAGTTTTTACAGCAATTGTCGAGATGGATCTTAGTGACCTTTCACACACAGAACATGACTATCTCAATGCATATCTCAATAATTTGACAGTACAAAATAGGACTTATACGACGAATACAATTACATCATCTCCTGATGTAACTCCAACCATGGAAACTAAAAAGCCTGGTACTGATAATTTTACTAAACTTGCTGTTCAGCAGCTCTTCAAGAGACAATCTTCCGTGTCATGTATATCAATTATGGAGGAAGGGGTGGATGTTCTTTCTAATGCCGTAAGACATGGCAGCTGGATTAATTCTGACTGTAGCTTATTTAGGGAGCAAATGAATCATGAAACTGTTCCAGCTTTATTGTGGTAAGTATGGATATTTATTGCTAGTAATTCCGTGTCAAAGATCATGTTAGCTCAGAAATATGAATATATTATTCAATGGTTAGTTCTTAAAGGGAGATGGAATCTGTTTATTTTCTTCACATCACCACCCATCTCTTGAAAAGGCTATCTTTTGTTCTCTTTGAAACTCATGGATATCCCTTGTTAGTATTTCAACTAACAATTTTATGATGTGATATTTGCAATCTGCGAGATGCACTCAACAGATCAATTGCTTACTCGTATCACTTTTCTTAACGGTCTGAGCCATTATACTGTATTTTGTACCTAGAAGTGCAGATGCATTAGTTGATGTTGTCACATGGAACGACTGGAAGTCAAGGGCTTTGTCATATTTTCTTCAAAAGAGAACTATCAGGTTGGTTTCTGGTGCCAGTTTAATATTTTCAGGCACTAACGCACAATGGCGGAAAGTATTTGGGCAGCTGAGCATTTCTGAAAAAAGTAGCAAAAATGATTTACATGAAGCAATTGTAAGTTCTACTTGATATAAATGATAGTGATGTAAGCTTGCTTTACCATGGTTGATGTGTATCCTAGCAGTGAGTGTCACATCTTTGTTCACGTCTATACTTCTCTAGTTCTTGCCCTTATGCTTGTGCTATGTTTTAGGCCATCATGTCATTATGTCTATCCACATGGTAGCTATGCCAGATTTGAAAGTTGGGGAAGCACAAAGTTTTGGTGTGCTATGCTTAAATGCTTTGCAATTGTTTGCCTTTTGTTTTTTTGGACTTTGGATAATTGATTCACATTTCAAGGAATTTTTATTTATGATTTATTAGGATAAGAAACGCATATCTTCTTTCTTCCTTCTACTGTTTGATGTTTGTGATAGATGCTGTATTGCCGCGGTTATATTGAAAGTAACGGGACTTGAAAGCTTGGTTAATTGTTGGGAAAAAGACAGTCTAGTTTTAAAGTTGTCAATTAGTTTGAGAGAAATTTAGCCACTGAAAGCATTAAACTTCATCTTGCATTTGCAACTTGATTGCAGCTGAAAATCTCTTTCTTGTTGCTTAAAGGAGCATAGTTTTAGTTTTCATTTTTGGTATCAACCGGTTGTGATCAATTAATTGCACATCTTATTGTGTGACCGCTTATATTGTGCTTAGCCGAGAGTGGTTTTGGTCATATACTGCTGGGGTGGTGATAGATGTGGTGTCTGTTCAACTTATATATGTTATCTTATATAAGTCTGTGTTTGGACTTGTTTGTTTCCTTTTTAAGCTCTAATTTTACTTATAAATCCTTGTTTCCCCGCCTTATCTCTTGAAACAGGAGCTCTTGTTACTGGGATGCATTGCAAGCAGATGGAATTACGTTATTGAGCACTTGATGTCAATTTCTTATAATTCTGTTACCATCTCAAAGCAATATCATGTACTTGCTGACTCGGTCTTTGGAATATCTCAAAGTTGTCATCAAACAGGGGAAATAAAACAAACAAAGGTATCTTTCAAGGGCAAATTGTAGGGATCAGAATGGTGCATATGCCTGTTTTCTTGTAGTAAACCATCTTTAGTTTACTTGTGTAAATGTGCTATGTATGTATCTGTGCATGCATGTTAGTATGCCTTTATTTATTTATGTATGCATGTGGTGCAAGAGCTTAATTGGGGTTTGATCTTACTTTAGCATTAGTTATTTCAGCTTTTTTTGTTCTTGAACTTTTTGTTATAATAGTAAATGTGGTTTTTACACTACTATCGTTGATTCGTTGTATCACAAGGAGATGGACGATTTACGGCCCACAGTTCTATATTTAGGCCCTGATGCTGCAGAAGTAGTTATTCTGTGCCTGCAGCTTTGCTGATCTCAGAATCTGAGTAGACCTTAAATATGCCCAGAGTTCTTAAAACCCTTGATTTTCATTAGAATGTGCCTGACTTTAAATTCTTGGGTAGAATATAGATCCTAAGCTTTATGTGTAGTATAACTGCATTTCTTCATACCTTTTTTCTCTCATTCAAAGTCAGCTCACTATCCTATCAGACTTATTGTACGCCTGCCATTTTTTCCACTTCTTTCTTTCCTCTAGCCAGGAACCAATCATCACTGGACAGATGCACAAAAAACATTTGGAAAAGTTTTGTTTGATTGATGCTGAAAATCATAAAGGGACCTATCAGCCTTATTCTTGTAGTTGGCTTTTATCTTTGCTCCTATCTTTAGCATAAAAACCAGTGCTCTGGGAGGGATCAAATCTTTGTAGTTCTTTTTCCGTCAAAATATTGATCTTTAGTAACTATTTTGAATATGCTAGGCAATTTGTGCAATGTGTGTGTGTGTGTGTAGATATATATAAAACAAATATCGAGAAAGAGTCAAATGACAGGATTTTGCCCCTGAAGCAAAAGTGTTGCACTTTACAACTTCGATTGTTGTGCAAATTTGTTCCGCAAGTTATTGTATATTTTTGTTTGTTTTTTAAGTTTCTTGTGAATGCTGGTATATTAGACTATAGCTCTAAACCCATCTTTTTCTTGCTTTAATCTTCTTGTTTGCATCAGTATTTATAGTTTATTTTGGTTGTCTAAATTAGGAAGGTGGTATTCTTGATTATCTGATGGGACTGTTGGGTGGTCAAATTCATCTGTTGTGGAAATCATCTCCTGCTCTGACAGCAGTTTCACTGCCATTCTGGTACTATTAATCTCTGTGGCTTGGATAATTTGAATCATCTCATTTTGTTGGAACACTAATTAGGACATTCCATATATGTTGGACTGTGAACAATAACACTTCATTAGGGGATTGCACAAATTTAATATTAATTTAAATATAATACCCATTGTAGATACCTACCCAACGAAATTAATGGCAGAAATCAGATAGGAATTAGGAACTCTTATCTGTATTGAGTAAATTGACGATCAGTGAATGTCTCCACGTTACCAATGGAAGGGATCAATTTCTGTTGAAGCAATGGACATTTGTAAGAGTGCTTATAGTTTGCCTGCTCCTTGATTTAAGATGGTTGTAATTGGTATTGCAGGCCAACCTTATTTAAACTTTACTTGAGTGAACTAGAGACTCAATTCAAAGGACAGACTTCTACAATAAGGTTTGGGCATTTGTAAATCAAAGTTTAATCATTCCTTAAAATATGTCTTGTTTTGAATCTTTTGATCATTTCATGACAGCATTTACGTCTCAATTCCTATATATATTGCTTTGTAGATGCTGCAGTTGTATTCAAGACAGGAATGAGCATAGAGACTGTGAGTGTATTAGTTCTCACATGCATTTACTCCTTCATGGATGCTTTTATACTGACTCCATGACTTGCGATGTAAATTTTACATTCCTTGCTGAATCAGGAGCCTTAAAATGGATATATACCAAATGCTACAAGATTAACTTAGCTGTTAGCTTGCGGCCTTATGGTCTTGTTTCAAGCAGGATTACTTTTTTGAAATACAAGCCTAAAATTTAGAAACAAAGTTACTTCCTGTATACATGTTATGCATACAATTTGTCATTGTTATCAGTCAACCCTAACTGTCAAATATGATCTCCCAATTAATAATTGCTTTGCTTGTACCTGCGGGTGAAAATTAAGAAAATAAATAACTAAGGTTTCTGCTTAGAATCCACCATCTGGTAGCTTTGACAGAAGCAGTTATTGACTGGTTTATGTTTAAAACAAGGCTCGTGTTTGCTACTTGAATGCACATTATCTTCTGTCTGTTGGCATAAGATGGTCCGTGTTTATGTAGATCACTTGAATAGATATTAATACCAATGGCATACCGACACTTGAATCATGTTTATGCTATGAAAGCCATAGGTATATTAAAGCATCAGCAATTGACATAGGTTTGTTAGCTAAATAGAGTAATATCCTGGATTCAAACAATCCTTCCATGTGATGCCTAGTCAATCATAAAGGGACAATAGGGAACCACCCCAGATTTTTATTTCCAGCTCTGTTTCTTCTTTATTGAGATTCTATGCTTTTATGTCAACTGAAATAGATCACTCTAATCTTTGATTGTATATTGGAAATCAAATAGATAAACTTTTTCTTTTTTCCTTTTTTTTTTCTTGGATAATTGAAGAAACTTTAACTTTTAGATTGGAGGAAGATTTGTGTAAAATATCTGAGTAGATAGTGTGATGTATTCCCAGGTGAACTTGCTGAGAGGATTTGGTGTCTCTACATCTTTCATGTTTGCGGCTCTCAGATAATGCATGGCGCATTTGGTGGTGCTTGATAGCTGAAACTTATTGTGCTTGTCTTCGATAAGGTTCCCGTTTCTTCTCTATATCTATTGCTGAAAATGGCATTTAATTTGTATATACCTTTAGCAACAGGTACTTTTGATCTAAATTTTTGTTGTTACACATCGTGTTCGGCATTAACTTATCTAGACCTTAGCCGGCATCTTAAATACACAATGAAGATAAATCATTGTTTTTCAAAAGTTCACACTGCAAACGTAATTGTTCGACTTTGTTATGATCAAACAGAAAGGGGAAGGTTGATTCGGGTATTCTAAGAAGCTATACCCAAAAATTGGAAGTTATTTTGGAACTGATATGATCACTTTTTTATCTCCATCCCCTCTTCTCCTCTGGTGGAAATGGTGAGAAATGTGAGATTAAAGGCTGTTAAAATGTCCATTTCAATGTGTGAAACAAAGGATGAATTCGTATATGGTAATGTAATCACTCTAAAATTTTCTGGATAAAAGCAGTGTCCACTTCTCCATAGAAAATTTTCCTAGGATGAAGTTGTTGTGTGTGTGTTTTTTGGTTCAAAGAAATGGTGATGAAACTTATATTTGCATACAGTATTGGCGATGCCTGTTTTTGTTACTACTTATTGCTAAGCATCTGTTATCTGCCCCACAAATATTTTCACATCTTTGTGGGCCTTCCTTGAAGATAAAATGAAACCAAACCTTTTGATAGTTAGGTCACTGCATCTCTCTTTTCCCTCTCCTCCTTTCGGCACTAGAAGGGTCAGAACTTAGGCATGGGGCGGCTTAAACTTTTAGTCATAGCAAACCTACCCTTGGTCTCTATTGTTTGTAGATGCTTCCCAGAAAGTTCACAATGAGTGAACAGGATGAGAGATGACGAGTGATAAATGCTAGCAACTTTTTGGAAGGTTTGCCGATCCCGAAAAGTGCCCATCTCGGACATCACATTGCTAATACTTTCTCCAAGTTGAGACAATGGATGACCTAGGAATGATGGTAAAGCTAAATGGAAAGAACATTGGCTGATAATGATTCTGATTTCAAACAAATGGGAAAGTGCCATCTAACATCTTAGACAGTGATATCTTTGGTAGGAATTAGATGCATGAAAGGCTCAATTCATGCTTTCATTGAAACTATATATATATATATATATATTCAGATTTTTCTTGTTGCTTTTAGCCTTGCAAGCTTTCGTACTTTGAGTGGATATAAAGTAAGAAAGTTAGCTATAGGAGCTAGAACTGAAAAATTCTGAAAATGCAGATTTCAAAGAGGATTCCGTTCTTGAAGTGGGAAAAGAAAGTAGCAAACAATGGCGATACCATCAAACTAATTAGTGTACAAAGAAGGCCAACTATGTGGTGCCGCTCAAAATCATATGTGTTGAAGCAGTTTGTTTTGAAGCTCAAGTCACAGTGGAGGAAAGCTTTGAGATTGCAAAGAAGCAGCATGCAGTTCAGTTATGACTTCCACAGCTATTCTCTCAACTTCGATGAAGGGTTTTCTCGTGAACATACCGTACCACTGCATTCAACAGGGTGAACTTTTTGGCTCCCTTCTACAAATAAGTCATCGACCTGATTGTTTTCAGCTGTTCGAGGGGCAATTTGATGCGTAAATAAAGAAGGTTTTGCCATTTTTCTTCGTGTTTATTCGATTTCCTATCATATTAGTATCAAAATCTGAGATGATAGCACCTTCAAACCATGTATTTTTTTCCCCCTCAAATCTGTAAAATTTAAGCACAAATTGTCAGGCATTGGAACTATTCATTCCCCTTAAGGCCTTAAATTTTGGTTGCCAAAATCGGAAAAAACAATATATGGGTTTAAATGTTTGGAATGATTTTGCATTTTTCCTCAAACTTGTGAGCTTAATCAACGGCTTTAGGTTTCATTATGAAACCTGAATGGCTGAATCCATCACTTCAATTTCCATGTTTAAGAGAATGTTTAATTGAATCCAAGCACTTATTTTCTTTTCTGAAGGAGCCTGCAAGAACAAGAAGGAAAGTACAAAAAAGAAAAAAATGAAAAGTGGAAAAACAAGCCATTTAGAAACATGATGCAGTTGCTCAAAGGTCATTACTGCCAACCATCCATTCTACCGCCCCACATCCCTTGTCAAGAGAATAAAAAGGAGACGGGTATCGTAGCGAAAGTGACGCGCATTTGGCCCCTCCACTATCCCCTGCTTTTTCTCTCTTTTTCAACACAGAAGCTAAGACATCATCATCGTCATCATCTTTTGTTGTTATTATTATTATTATTTATGTTGAGAATGAGAAAAAAAAAAAAAGGTTGGTTGAGCTCAAATCCGAATTTACATGACAACCACTTCATAAGATTGTGAAAAAAGTCAAAAAATCAATTTGAATTGCAGTGTCCTATTAATTTTTTAATTAATTTGGTTTAGTATCTAATTGAGTAATAATTAAATATTCAATTCAATTCAATTTTCGATTCATAAGTTAAAAAATAATAATTATTTAAAACAAATGAAATTTTATTTTATAATTTTTAATTAATTTTATAACATAAAAGTAAATATTTTATTTTTAAAATATTATAAAACATTTCTTAAATTAAAAAAAAATCCATGAACCAAACTAGTAAAACTCTATTCAAATTGACTCGATTCAACTTTTAAAAATTAAAAATACTACATATTAATCATAATATTTGTCCAACCGAAATGAATAGTTATTAACCTAATTCTCTTGTTTCTACTGGACCAAGAAGTGGTAAACAACTTCATCATTATATATATATATATATATATATATATCCTGTAAAATGTTTATATCTTTGATCTGATCTTAGACTGGCATCAAATTATCGTATCTCCTGCCATCAATTATTTTATATTCTAAATTTCAACGACATTCCAACCCATAGAAGCATAAAAAGAAGAGCTCTTATTCTTAAAAAAAACAAAACAAAAAATGAAAATGAATATGAAAGCTCCGTGTTTGATGGCAAGAATTACGGGACATATTTATTCTTCTGGCCTTCAAATGATTGAGCTAATTTCCTAAAATTACCTGGCATCCATGGCTGAAAATGTAAGCTATGTGCGGATCGATGCCAGCTGAAAACTAAATGGCATGGAAGGGAACAGCATGAGTTGGGGCAGCATTATTTGATTTGCATTTGGTTTTGTCCATGTATTCATTAACCTTCAAGTAATATGCTATCTTCCATTTTAATAAATTATCATTCCATGTGATTGTTCAAAGCTGGATCATGGATCCAGTCCATACCCCACCTCCCATGTGATTAGAAGTTATCTTAAAATTTTTCTAATTTTTTTATTAAGCTTCATCTAATTTAAAAGTCTAAAATATTATTTATAAATTAATAAAATATAAAATGTTTTACATTAATATCAATATTTTTTATTATAATATTTAAATAAAAATATTTTATTATAATTTGAGCTTAATTAAATTATTAAAATAAAAAAAATTATATTCCAAAATTGGTCTAGATGAATAGTCCGACTCATGGCAAGTCTGCGTGTGGCCCTTTTATGTGCCCCATCAACTTTCAAAATTCATCGCTCTTCATTCATCACCCTTCTCTCTCTGCAAAAATGGCAAGAAAAACTCTGGTTATTTTGGCAGTGACAAGCCTTTTCATTGGCCTAGCATCTGCAGACTGGAACATTTTGAACCGCAAATGGAAAAGCAATGCAAGAGAAGATAGCTTGAAAAACTACTGCGAAAGTTGGAGGATCAATGTCGAGCTGAACAACATCAGGGAGTTCCAACTAGTGCCCCAAGAATGCGTGGATCACATCAAGAAGTACATGACTTCATCTCAGTACAAGGCTGACTCTGAGCGAGCAATCGAGGAAGTGACGTTATACTTAAGCAGCTGCTGCTCTTTGCAAGGCGATGGTAAAGATGCATGGATCTTCGATGTTGATGACACATTAATTTCCACCATTCCTTACTTCAAAAAACATGGTTTCGGGTAAGTTTACATTCTGACCTAACTTCTTTAACTACGTAGTTTAGACTTTTTATTTTTTTTAAGTATTCGTGTTTGATATCTATATCCGACATATATCCAAACATAAATACTAGTCAAAGACCCTTTAAATGCATGTTGTTTTATGGATGACATTGCCAGAGTTATGGTGTTGTCAAGTGAATGTGGTTACATATTGAATGGTGCTGACCTAAAATCCGATCACTGATCGAAACTAAAACCAGGGGCGAGAAGGTGAATTCAACTTCTTTGGAGGCATGGATGAAAGAGAGCAAGGCACCGGCTCTCGACCACTCGCTCAAGCTCTTCCATGAGATCAAAGATCGAGGGGTTAAAATCTTTCTTGTCTCTTCAAGAAGAGAGACCCTTAGATCTCCTACTGTTGATAACCTCATTAATGTTGGATACCATGGATGGGCTAGCCTATTCTTAAGGTATGCAAACTCACCTAAACTTCATGATTTTGACTGTCCCATATTATCAATATTCATAACTTCTGATTTTTTTCTGCACATGAAAACTGCAATTTCAGTTATTGTCAGTTTAATAATCATTTCATTAATTGAGAATGTTCGGGAAAATCTTGAAAAAATGGTACGGATATTTTTTGTGAATTATAAGTATCTGATGAATATCCAAACATGAATATAGTATATAATTTTTCAAAAACCCTCTCCAAAATCCAAATATGTGAAAATCTGAAAAAAAAAAAAAAACAATATCATACACAAATCGTTATCTGAACAGTGACACTCAAATCTGAGTAACATCGTTAAAAAGAAATGCTCAATCTGGGTTCTTGATCCACACAATTGTTGAAGTTCATCGAAACCAGCATTTCTACGGTAGCATATTAATGTTTGATTTTTCTTTCTTACTTTGATCTATCTGAATGATTTTGTTTGAACTGTGAATGAAGGGGTCTTGATGATGAATACATGCATGTGCAACAATACAAGTCCCAGGTGAGGAAAATATTGGTGGATCAAGGATACCGGATATGGGGAATCATTGGAGATCAATGGAGCAGTTTAAAGGGCCTGCCAGATGCAAAGAGAACATTCAAGCTGCCAAATTCCATTTACTACCTGCCTTAAAACTTCCATCTCATTCAATTTTTATGTCTCATTATCCAGCTACTCAGCTTTTTATTTGCTTGTGGCAGTAAAGGTCAAACAGGTGTGACCTTCGGGTTATTATCGATTGAACCGAAATATTTAATTTTAAAATAAATTATATATTAAATATGTAATTTTGATATTAAATAAATATTAAATATATATTCGCTTAATAAAATATATGCATTTAGTTTAATAATATGATCTTTAATATATAATTAAAAGATTAAAATTTTAAATTTTATTATCTAAAAAAATCATAAAAAATAAAAAAATAATTTTTACTGGCTAAATCAATTCTCTGTCAGGTTATTATATTCTTAGTTCTTTGATATGTTTCAAACTACACATGCCACTAGTTTCCAATTGAACTAGTACAATCGACTGATAGTTGATCGGACACCGGAATTCAGGAGGATACAGATGAAACCCAAAACCATCGGCAGAGCTGGAAATTAGAGCTCCATAGAGTTATATATAAACTCTTTATCGTACAATTCTAGAGTCAGATTGTGTCCGAGTGTACAGGCTTAGAGCTGAGCCTTGGCCTGTGATAATGGAACTTTTCCCCAACTCTCAATTTCAACCAACATTGAAGCCTAACGAATCGAAGCTGGTTCAAAATTACAAAACTCTGCCTTCGCCATATATAGAGGACAAATAGCCAACAGGAAATTACGATTTGATACGAATATATAACTACAAATTTCTATGATTTTTGAGCTCGGAATGGATGTTTAATGCTTAAAAATATTTAATACAAATATATATATATTTAATTTTTAATAAATAACTATTTATACGTGTTTAACAAAAACGTCCTTGACAATTGAAAGGGTAGGCATCTTTTATTAGAGTAGGAGTCTAGACAAGTAATAAAACATCCAGATGTCTTTTTGTAGGAACTATTAATGAAAACGGCACTTCTGTACGAGGAAATAATTAAAAGCTGGGGTCCAATTCTTGTTGTTTTTTTCTACTGCTAGTTCCATTAATGCCATGTCTGGAGCGCAACTGCACAACTGATAAAGCATGAAATGAGAGGCAAATACACCAATTATTTCGTCTTTCTGTGTTCTGTTCTACTAGTAGAAAAGGTTTCCGGCCAAAAGCAGCGAGTTGCAGTGAGAAAATTAAAAGAAACCAGTGAAATTAAATTAGTAAGATTTTCCAGTATTAATTATTCAATTAAAATTTAAAAAATAATAAATTAAATAAAAATATGTATTTAATTAATTTATATAGCTTTTAATATAAATTTAAGAGGTTTAAAATTTAAAGATCATCACATACAAATAAAAATCGACTGAAAACGATTTTGTAATTCTTTTTATTCGTTGAATCAATTTTTAATCGATTTGCAAACTTCAGTTTAATAGATTCAATCAGAGTTTTTTTTTTTTTTACACCAATTGTAAAGAGCTGTGAAAGCATATCCAGAAAGGGGGCATTTTTCAGGCATTCCAGAAATGGCTGCTAGAGGTAAAGTTCCCTTACAAATACGTAGGAAAATGCTCTTATGTCCTAACAGACAAATTTCTTTGACGCCTGCCAAGCCCATCCCTTTAAATTTAGAATGTTGGGTTTCTCTTTTGGCAAAACATTTATGGTGGACTTCATACAAAGATTCCATCTGACATGCCAACCACTAAATAACGCTTTACTGTTTTCTTTGCCGTCCATCGCTAAAAAAACATAATAAATATATAAAAATCTTAAAATTTATATAAAATAAATTATTAATATAATAAAACTTATATAAGTATAATTTTTTAAAAAATAATTATAATATTATAAGAAATATAAATACGGTATAGATATATAATTTATCAAGTTTACATTAACCTATTAACTTATGAACAAATTAAAAAATTTAAATTATTTCGTTAATTATAAAAAATTTAAAAAACTACATAAAATAAAATTATTATAAAAAATATATAAAATTTTATATAATCAAATATATTAATATATTAAAATTTAAATAAATATAAACATAGACTCGAATTAATGTTGTAGCGATATAATTTGCCAATCTATCTAAATAAAAGCCATCCCTCTCTTGACACGTGTTGACTGAAGTAATTGCGTATGTTTTTGTCTGGACTGGAGAAGCCCCAAGAAACTCTTCCCAATAAATATAATTAAGAAAAAAAAAAAACGTAAGAGGTAGAAAACGCAGAGGCCTCATTGGCCCTTTAGAAACTGAAAGAGCACATCTTTAACAGTATTAGCAACACTAATGCCCACGTGCAATCGATCACATATGTTCCCACGCACCGACCAGAGCCTTCCACGTCGACAACATTTGGACCCCACGGCTAATGCTGGAACTGTTTTCGATCATATTCTCCCCTTCATCTTCTTTCCAGTGGGGTTGTTTACACGCGCCACATAAGGCTCCTGAGCCCCAATCACTGTTTTGTTTCCTATTAGCTTCGGAGGCTGAGGGGGCCAAAAGAAGAGGCGAAACCGCACTTCGCAACCGTTCAGTTCCTTTGTTGGTCCAAACACCGGCGACGAAATTTTAATTAAAAAAGCCCGCTTATTGATTCTAGAATAATTTCGTCAACAATCCTTTCCTGCTGTGACCCAAATTTCGGATTTGATTCATTTCTGAGGATTTTCAATCCTGTGAGATTTCTATCAAGTTTTTAGGTAAGAATCGATTGTCCCATTTGCTTTTTCATTTTTTTTTTGTTAATTATGACTTTTTTAGAGGTAAAAAAAATCTAATTTATTGTTGTAATGTTTCGGTTAAATTTTGTTGCCTTTGAAGATATTTTAAGTTGTAATTCAATTTGTCACTTATTTTGGGATATGAAGTCATTCTTTTGTTGCTTTGCATGTTGGGTGTTAAGGATTTTTCTTTTCTTATGTAATATCACATTTTAAGTGAATGAGGTAAATTTCTTTTGGTTTTTGGTTTTTCTGATGTTTGCTTTTTTCCCGCTTATTATCACTGTTTTGGTGGAGCTTTGTGGATGGTATTTGCAGGCCAAAACTTCAGTTTTTTTTTT
>JAQSVH010000012.1:9843604-9855091 GCA_029448705.1 Adansonia digitata | reverse complement strand
TTTTTCCCGCTTATTATCACTGTTTTGGTGGAGCTTTGTGGATGGTATTTGCAGGCCAAAACTTCAGTTTTTTTTTTTCTTCTTTGTGTGAAAAATCAGTATTTTGATGTAAATGAAATGGAGCTTGTTCTAACTGAATATATATGTAGCTCTAGAAAAGGTAGGATTGCTGAAAACGGTTATTTAGTCAAGTTCTAGATATATGAAATAAGTTTATTTGACCTAAAGGTATGTTTTTTTAAGAAGGGGCTGACAAGGTTACAAATGTTCATCCTGAAACATGAAATGCCTGCCTTGGTTGAGACTTGAGAGTTAACTAAAGGTAGTTTAATGCTCACTCAGATCAGATGTATGACTAGAATTATATTTTGGGTTAATGGGATTGTCAGACCATTGTGGTTTGTGTATGAAGGGGTTGCATTCTTGAAATGGCATTTGTACTGACATATTAGAAGATTTTTGGAATGTGCACAGCTAAACCTGAAGCATATTGAAGGCTACGAATAGACGGAAAGGAAAATATGGCAATTTGGAGTGATAAAGTTGGTTTGAGGCTTCTTTGTGATTGATGAAACTACAAATAGCGAGTTTAATTTTGCATTTCTTTCATTATCAAGGAATGGCTTTTTAACAGTCTTGGGCAGTTTTGATATATACATACATATATAATATTCTGTCATCACAAAATCAAAGAACGGGTACTTTCAGGGTAATTGGCTTCAAGACCGGAAAGAACCTGTTTCAATGTATAGAGACCCATGAATCGATAGACCAATGTTTGATTCCTCTCTTTTGCCTCTTCCTTTAGTTTTCTGGTATGCAAACTAGATTCTGCTCTAATGTCTGTGTTCTTGTGCATTTTAAGCATATAATGATTGTCTATTCTGAGCATGCATGGCAAATCTGTAAAAGGGATCTCTGCAATTGCTTTTTCCTTCTGTCACAGAAGTTCTGTGTTGTATTTTTTATGTAGAACTAGCGGGAGAAAGAGATACTTAGAAATAATATCGAGCAATTTAATGAAAGGGGAGGAAACATCAGAAATAGAAGGGAAAGAAAGAAAGAAAGAAAGAATAGAGGAGGGGACTAGAGAGAACCTAGGAAATGGAAATTTTAACACTCAAATGTCAAATCTAAATTCATATATCTTAAAAACCAAAAGTTACCAGAAATTGAAATAACAGAGGTCCATATAAGCTACCTCCTGAACACTAACAAAATGAAATATAAAATATAACCACAGCTGCCTGAATAATTCTGTAAATACAGCAAACTACATTGAACATGTAAATCTATACAATAAATTTCTAGGCAATTTAGCTCTCTGACAAGCATGATCTTGTCCTACGTTGGCTTTGTCTTATGATTTATCCAACTGAAGTCCTTTGTTCAGAATTTCAGAGTAGACATCCCTTTAAGCACATTGTTATCAGTTGGAGCATAATCCCTAAGAACGCATGTGAACATGTGTTTCTTCTTTTTGTTTATCTGTGCGTCTTAGTTTTGGTACCAGTGTTTCCTAGGAGTTTTCTCGGGTTGATGCCCTTTTATATGCATCTATATGTTTGATTTATTATGATGTTTACTGATTTCGAAAGTTATGATCTTTCCTTGTGGTATAGCATTTGTAAGCAGTAACAAGGGTGCTTTCTGGAGCTTTTATTGGTTTGTGTGCAATGATATGAACTGTGCCAATCAAGCAAATATTGATTGACAAACAATTGACACCCTCTTTTTCAATTTAAGATAACTATGGAGACACGACCAGCTTTATCCATTCAGAGACCAGGTTCAAGGCAGCTCGGTAACCTGGGGTTGTCTGGAGGATTGTCATCACCTTTACCAGCCCTTTCAGCATATTTGGAAGAGACCTATCCGAAGTTGCCTGACACTCAACAGATGTCCACAGAAAGGGAACTGATGACAAGGCCTCCGGTCCATGCAACTCGTTTACCCAGCAATAGTGGAGTGGTTGGTCACATGTTTTCATCGTCCTCAGGATTTTCAAGTGACCTTCATTACTCATGTGCATCACCACACAAGAAGCATTCAAGAAACGCTCCTTTCATTTCTCAGCCACAAACTAATGCTGCAGCTTTGCCATTACCACAATCATCAAATCCAGCACGGCCTCAATCTACAATATCAAGTAATTACAGCAAAGAAAATAGTGGTTCTTGGAGTACAGATCCGGGTTTTCTTGACTTTCCTCTAAGCACCCCTGCCCAGAGCTGTCAAGTAGAAAGAAGTAATTGTAGTGGTGTCATGACATCTGAGGATTTCAGCAAACGAAATGATTGGCAGCAATGGGCAGACCAGCTTATCACTGATGATGAGGCTTTGGCCTCCAATTGGAATGATCTTGTTGACAACAATATCATGGATCTGGAACCAAAGGTGTGGTTCTTTTCATACTGTGGAATATTAAGCTTAATAACATATCTGAATACTTTTCGTACTTGTTTATCTTTGTTTCATGTTCCTTTCTTGTTGCTTCAGATGACATATCAGATGCCAAAACCAAGCACAACCTTACCTGCACAAAAACCCCAAGCAAATCAGCAGCTTCCTTCTCCATCTGTAGAAAGTTGCAGTGTGGTAAACCCCACTTCATCAGCAAATAATGCCCCAGCAAAGCCACGAATGCGATGGACACCAGAGCTTCATGAAGCCTTCGTTGAAGCTGTCAACCAACTGGGTGGCAGTGAAAGTATGTAACTTTTGGTTCTCATGAAATTACTCGCCTAAAATTGTAGGTTCATGTTTCAATTTGTTTGGTATTTTCAACTTACAGGAGCTACTCCTAAGGGTGTGTTGAAGCTTATGAAAGTTGAAGGCTTGACAATTTATCATGTTAAAAGCCACTTGCAGGTACATATACTTTTCTTTTAATTATTAAATATTTGTGTCTGTATCTGTGCTCAAAGTCGCTGATTAGATTGTCCTTTTAACTGGAGATATCACTTTCTTTAACTGCAGAAATACAGGACAGCTAGATACAGACCAGAGCCATCAGAAGGTACATGGCAAACTCCTTTGAGTTTCATCTCTTTTCTTATTTGTGTCACTTCTTTGCAGGCATGAATCTAGTGCTGCTTTATTGGAAAATTTTTGAAAGGTTGATTCATTCCTTGATACCTTTCCCTTATTTCCTCTGAAGTTTTTTGTCTTTGTGTCTGTCTTCTTTATGCACACTCTTGTACGTATGCATATAGATTCATCAATCGGGATGGATACATGCAGGTTGAGTACTGGATTCTGTTTTTTTGGTGTTGATACTACACACCCTCCTCTGTTGTTTATGTCAATCAAAGCTATGCAATTGATTTAAGTGTGCATTTTTGGATTTACATCCCTCCATTCAGTAGCATCCTCTTTGTTCTGAATCATTTCTTACCTAGTTTACATTTCTTAGTCTGAAGCATCTTTGCTGACTTTGCCCTTTCACAATGGGAGATGGAGATTTTTTAGACTACCTATTTTCAATCTTAGCTCTATGGGTTTTATTCATTCTATGAGCCTATGCCTCCACTGTGCTTTTGTAACCAAATCTCAGTGTAATGAATTCACTCTTTTTACCCCTCCTTACTCTATCTATGAAAGTGGTTATCTTTGTAGTTTGCATGGATACTTTGTGCAAGTTCAGTTACTTTGATTATCGGATCATAACAGATTTAAGGGACTTATATCGTGTATGATCCTCACAAATTCTCAATATGAGATTGGGAATGCCACTATATATATCTAGCTGAAATAATGACTATTGCTTGCAGGATCCTCAGATAAAAAATTGACTCCGATTGAAGAAATATCATCTCTCGACTTGAAAACGTAAGTAACCTCTGATGATTTGTCTAGGACTTGAGCATTCGTGTTCACACTTT
This sequence comes from Adansonia digitata, assembly GCA_029448705.1. Lineage (NCBI taxonomy): Eukaryota > Viridiplantae > Streptophyta > Magnoliopsida > Malvales > Malvaceae > Adansonia > Adansonia digitata. The sequence continues at coordinate 9,851,207 of JAQSVH010000012.1, read as the reverse complement.
GGGGGCTTTCTTCAGTTCTTATTAGCCTACTTAGTAATTATTTCTGGACCTTTGTTGTTATAAATGAGTGGGTTGCTTCATTTCTTATGGGGATTATCTCCTTTTAAGAGCATGGTAGGTGACACGAGGCAAGGGTCTTCTAAAATTTACAGGAACTCTCCTAATTTGAAAAGTATTTCATCTTCAAATCTAGCAAACAATCTGCTGAACCCATATGGAAAACGTTGATCTGAAACCATGGAAGGGATGGTCGACGGGTCCTGTTAGTTCATGTTTTCGGCTCCTCTGTGGATTGTGCATCCATATCTTATGTGGTATTTTAAGTTTGTCATATGCTTCAAAAACAAAAGAAGTTTGCCATGATTGTTCCTTGGTAATTCTATTTGGTGGGGATAGAAAGCTGCAAAATTGGCAATTATTTTCCTATTTTGTTGTTGAATTTTGCAAAAAACTGATTTAGAAGATTCTGAATGGAATAAAAAAGGGCTTACCAATATTCAAGGGTCTAATGACGCTCCATTGTGTTGATTTTTTTTTTAATTTAGTTCATTATATTAAATGCATTTTTCATTTTGAACTGGAGCAGGGGTATGGGGATCACTGAAGCTTTGCGGTTACAGATGGAAGTCCAGAAGCGGTTGCATGAACAGCTTGAGGTATGAATTTTTGTCAAAAAGGACTTGGGGAGCATAAAAGCAGCGTACTATGTACTTAAGAAAAATGAATTAAATAGAATCCATCATTTTAAATATTGCTTTGGAGGAATCAGGGAAATACAAAATCTTTTTCTCTTTTAGATAAGTAGAAATTATTTCTTTGCCGTGCTCTCATTCAGACACATGGCTTTGGAATTTGAAACTGGACAAACTGATTTTTTGCCATGATTGGTCTGGGAAGGTGGGAGTATTCGCTTGGTATCCGCACATTGAGGTGATGTGATGCTGTAATCCTATTGGATTTAAGGGCATTTAAAGAAACTGTTTTCTTTGGAACTCTTTTCACGCGGATATTATGCATTGCACCTATCAGATTATGGACATTGTAGGCAAGGGTGTCTTTGTTGCCGAGATATCATATCTTATGCGATGTGGCTGTTGCATTAGAAAAATTGTTTTCTTTTTTTTTTTTTTTTGTAGTTTTTTTCAGCAACAACTTTGATGGAGTATGTGTCCTGACTTAGAATGAAAAGTGGCTATCTGAAATATATTTTGTCGGATTCCAGCTTTTGCCATTTTAAAGTAGAGACACATGGGCTTAAGCGCTGAACTAATTTGCTGTGCAGTGTATCCATTATGTCTCGTGGAGATGTACGCCAGTACAGTCAAAGTTCTGACTGAACCCTTTGCTTATTGATGTTTCAGTTTTCCTCTGGTGTCTGTTGAGGTAATGTTGACATTTTTTTCCGTTTTCTGCAGATTCAAAGAAATTTACAGTTGCAAATAGAAGAACAGGGGAGGTACCTCCAAATGATGTTCGAGAAGCAAAAGTCAGGTTTAGACAAGCTGAAGGTGCCATCTTCTAATTTGGAGAATCCACCTGCTCCTTCAGATACTACCAAAGAGTCTCCTGCAAAAACAGAACTGGAAGCCTCCCAGATGGATCATGTAAGTTCAGGAACTGACACCATTAATGCCAGCTCCATGTTGGAGAGAAGTTCGCAAGAAATGGGTGGACAGCAAAAGCCACCTGAAACCGGTGATCAAGAAAAAGCTCAAACCTGTGTTTCCGAGTCAAGCTCACAAACCTCAAAGCGACCAAGAACCGAAGAATAATAATTTCTAACAGCTTTGAGCTGACGAGCATAATTATTCCGTGGATAATTTCACTAGTAGGGTAGACCAAGTTGAGATAAGGATAGAGCTTTTGATGTTTTAAGGTCCTCTCCCCTTCTTATTATGTCCTTGCAGACAATTTGCTTAAGTACTGTGATATTTAGATGATCAAACAAAAGCTTATAAAGAAGGTTGGGTTTGATTTTCCAGTCTCCAACCTCCTGAAGGTGCATTCTGTAACATTTGCATAAATTGCTTAGTTATGCCAGTGAAGCTGTCCTATTTTGTAGGGAATAATGTCTTAAATTCTTGAAAAATATCAATAAAATTTGTGCTCCTAGATTTGTACATGGCTTTCACTCCAATACTGCTTGGTCACTTCCACAATATATATATATATATATATATAGTATTTCCTTCTGAAAAAGGAGGATTTAAGTATTTTGAAGTATATCTACTGATGTATATAAATAAAATAAATATGACATTGACCCTTTGTTTGAATGTCTGGCATATATTATCCATCCGGGTGTGTTTTTCAGATTTGTTGGTATATAAGCATGGAAAGTTTGGATAAACTGATAGAAGCTGCATGGGCAGCCATATGTAAAGCTACAGGAAGTGCGAATAGCTTGCAGCCCGGCCAGCTATCATTAAAGAAACAAAGAATGGGGGCAAAAGCAAAGGCCCAGCATCAAATGCATTTGGTATGATTAAGAGTAGAATCGCATGGTACATTGTATTATATGGAAGGGATATATCGAAAACAGGCATTTAAGGCCCTTATTAAGTTTGGAATTTTAGAAAATAAGGAAGGGTGTTATTCTTATTTTCATTATTTTCTTAAGTTATATTTTATATTATATATTTTGCGTAATTAGTTATAATGATTTGATTTTTACTTTGAGTTTAATTACTTAAAATATTGAATTATATGCCATAGTTATTCAATTAAGAAAAAAATTATTTTTATTAATTAATTTTTTTATTTTATGTTTAATGATGTATTTTTTTAAGAAAAATTTTTAATACTGCATTTAAAATGATTAATCTGCATGTTCATTCGTGGTTATTCAATATGCTCAAAAAATTTTACTTATTTTTTGATTTTTAAATAATGTACATAAAGGAGTTGGTTTCTATATACACATGCATATCACTTTAGTATCCGTGCGTGATTCCTTAAGAAATAATAAGTTATTTTTTATTTTAAAATGATTTATTTAAAGTGATTTATGATATGTACTTACTTTTTATTTTTGTTTTATTTTTAAATAATATATTTAAAAGAGTTAGTTCGTATGTTAATACATGGTGGACTCAGATAGAAAGTTTTTTTTAACCTCATTGTTTGTTTTATTTTTAAATAATGTTTATTTGTGTAATTGATCTCCATATTTACTTGCCAATTAATTTAAATTCATATCCGATCTTAAATAATATTATAAATTTAATTTATATAATTAGAGTTTAAAAAATTAAAAAATTGTAAATAAATAAAATTTAATTTAAAAATAATTTTTATAATTAATTAATAAAAAATTATAAAAAAATTGAAAAACGATGGTTAAACTCTAGTTTAACTAAGTAAAGAAGAAAGTTTCTAAGACATCTTTTGACTATTTTTCGTGTTTTACGGGTCTTGCTACTTACCTCATCAGTCCAATCCCATCGAGTTTTCCATCTTGCACCCAATAAAACATCAACAAATCTCATGGAATTTTAGTTACTTTTCATTACTGGGAAAAGGGAAAAACATTGGCGTGTGAATTTTATTTCACTTTCGGTTGGCTTTTGAACAAGTTAAATGATGGTATATTATTTCACGGACATCAGCTAATATTGTAGTCTACAGAAAATCACACCGTTTGTTTAACATATTTGCACCTTCCTCGCATCTTAATTTGGCACGCATTCAAAGTCAAAGTAAACAGTATGTAATAAGTTCCTATTGAAATCAAAAGTCAATTTCTTACCAGAGAGAAAAATAATAATAAGAATAATAATAATAATAATAATAATAATCAAGGTGATAATGATTCTTGACCCACCCACATGTTCTTTAACGACGTGTACTCCATTAAAGAGAAAAAAAAAAAAAAGGCTACAAAGAATAAAGTTTCCACGTTAGGAAAAAAAAGGGTTTTGTCAAAAATGTTGAATTTTAATTGCTCTTGCAAATTGGTCTTTGGTAGTTGAAGATGGAGAAAAAGTACAGCCAGTGTACATTGGTCCCCAGCCCGGGTTCACTTCTGCACCCAATTGCCTTTTCAACCTCTGAAATCCAATCTTCTTATTGGTTCTGTGGGCTATAATAAAATGTAGATACACTCCGTAACACAACAACAATATGATACAAGGCACAAGCAAATATGCTCTATATATAACAGAAATGCAACCGGACCAACTCTTTGCCTCCCCAGATTGAAACCTGTCTGTTATTTCGGTCTTGTTCTATTGCAGGAAGTTGGTTAGCTTGCTGATAGTTATTGTTTCCAGTGGCTGATCCAAGCAAGCCTGCGATCTTGCTGACAATTCTTGTGCCACAAAACGCATAGTGGGTCGTGACTCAGGCACGGAACGTACGCAGGCCAAGGCTATGGTGACAACAAAGACAACTTCTGCTATTGCATGAGTTGGAGGAGGAAGCCGTTGGTCTAGCAGATCCTTGAGAAGCATTTCATTGTTGTTTGATAAAAATGGAAAAGATGACAGGGAATTCAAGAGCTCCCCTGGGTGCTTTCCCATCGTGATCTCTAATGCCACCACTCCAAAGCTGTACACATCGCATTTAGTCGTGAACCGCATAGTGAGTGCTAGCTCTGGAAGACCAAGAAAATTAAACAAAGTCAACAATTACATTTGACATTGAAAAGTGAAAACTAAGGGGAAAAAAAAAGTCACAGCCAAAGCAGCATTTAATTATGAAACATCAATTAAGTTTAATTGTTTGATAACCTGGTGCCATGTACCCATAGGACCCAGCAACCGTGGTCCAGTTGGATGAATTTGGATTCAACAACCTCGCAGTGCCAAAATCTGAGAGTCTTGGCACATATTCTTCCGCAAGCAGAATGTTTTTCAAAGATATGTCTCTGTGCATAATAGGTGGAGAGCAATCATGATGCAAGTAAGCAATTGCACGAGCTAATCTTTGCACGATTTTCACCCTTGTAGCCCAACCTAACTCCAATCCCCCTTGTGCTCCATGCAGGACACTTCCCAAACTTCCTCTTTCCACATACTCATAAATCAAGTATCTGCGGCCTCCACTAGAACAGTATCCAAACAATTTTATGATATTCGGATGCCTAACTTCTGTCAACATACGAATCTCATTCTCGAAGCTCCTGTAATTTGTTTCTTGAATATCACTGGAATCTGACAAGTTGAATTTCTTAACTGCAACGACTTGACCAGACGGCAATACTGTTCTGTAAACGCTTCCAAATTCTCCTTTCCCGATGCAGTACTTATCGGCAAAGCCTTCTGTGGTTTTTTCAATGTCATCAAATGTAAATTTTCCTTCTCTTTCCCAAATGGCCGGCTCAGGAATTATGGTCCTTTTACCATCTTTAATCGACTCCTCAAGAAACTTGCCTTTCCGGTGATATATAAACACTCCAGCAACAATTGCTGCTAGAACTAATATGCCACAGACAGGAACAATGATAGCGATAAGAACCTTGTTGTTATTGGACTTCCTCTTTGTGGCACTTAAAGTGCAAGGAGTTAGTCCTTCAGCATCTCCGCATAAACCTGAATTTCCGACAAAAGCATTGCCGGGAGCATTTCTGAATACCCCACTACTTGGAATTGGGCCTATTAACTCATTGTAGGAAAAATCATATGAACTGAGACTGATCATGGAGGTCAATGAAGTTGGGATTATGCCTGAGAGATCGTTATGTGAAACATTTAGATTCTCCAATGATACAAGCTTCCCTAGGTCTTGAGGGAGTGAGCCAGAGAGTGAATTGCTGCTGACATCCAATAAGTACTGCAAAACTGATAAGCTACCAAGCTCACGTGGAATTTCACCAGATAAATTGTTGTGACTCAAATTCAAGCTCAATAATCTTCCGCAATTCCCAAGTTCTTCTGGTATTGGACCTCTCAATTTGTTCCCCGATAGATCAAGGTACTGCAAACTCCCTAAGCTGCCCACAATTTGAGGGATGTCACCTGTGAGATGATTCTGGCTCAAATTGAGGTTGAACAGAATGCTCAAATTCGCCAGTTCCGAAGGAATACCTCCCGTCAACTCATTCGCCCCCAGGTTTAGAACACGCAACTGACTCAATTTCCCAAGCTCAGCGGGAATTCCACCAGAAATTCTGTTTCTGTCCATTTGAAGACTGGTGAGATTTTGGCATTCTCCCCACTCTGGCGAGATCTCACCAGTAAATTGATTGTCGCTAAGAGAAATAAAGTCAAGCGAAGGATGAACTCCAAATGCATTGGTAATGTCACCAGTAAAATGGTTCCCATCAAACCGGACTCTTTTTAGCCCTGTACAGTTTCTCAAGCAAGGTGGCAATGACCCTGTGAGGTTGTTTGCGTTTACAGTGATATTTTCAAGAGCAAAACCACTGCACAATTCAGGCGGCAATTCTCCGGAGAAGCTGTTGTTGGAAAAGCTTACATAAGACAACCGAGGACTATTCTTCCCAAAATCCCGAGGAATGCTACCCGAGAAATGATTGGTGAACACTGAGAATGCTAATAGATTAGTGAGGTTAGAAATTGTGTCTGGTAATTCGCCATGAAAGAGGTTTGTGTTGATATCAAGAGACTGCAGGGATTTCATATTCCCAACCTCTTGTGGAATTGTGCCGTTGAGATTATTATAGAAAAGCTGTAAACCTTCAAGGTTTGAAAGAGTCCATATAGTTGGAGGAATTGGACCTGAAAGTTGATTTCCAGAAAGATCTAAAATTTTCAACGAATTCAGGTTTCCAATCTCAGAAGGAATTGAGCCAGAGAGCTTATTGTTATAGAGAAAGAGGATGCGGAGCTTTGTCAATAGGCCTATTTCAGGTGGAATTTTCCCTGTGAAAAAATTGTTTTGAAGTTGCAAAGAGATCAATTTGGTCCAGCTGGAAATGAGGGATGGTGGGATCTCTCCGGAAAAAGAATTTTCAGATAAACCCAACTCAGTTATTTTAGTGAGTTGTGACAAGGACAGAGGCAATGGCCCTCTCAGTCGATTCCCAGCCAAGGTCAATAAAGTGAGATTAGTACATGAACCAAGCTCAGGTGGGATTGAAGAATTTAAGTTATTTGAGTGGAGTTCAAGTCTCTTGAGCTTTCTTAGTAGGCCCAAGGAAGATGGAATCCTCCCTTCCAGCAAATTTTCAGACAATTCAATTGTTTCAAGATCAGAAATGGTTCCTATACTATCAGGAATTGAACCATTAAACCGATTGGCTGCTAGTTGAAGATCAATGAGTTTTGAAAGCTTAGAAATATTCGAGGATAATGGCCCTTCAATCAAATTCTGAGTGAGATTGAGATAGTCAAGCTGGCTCAAATTGGAGTACAATGACTCCGGTATAGAACCACTCAACCTATTCATTGACAGGTCTAGGAAAGTAAGATTATGACAGTTGAGTATAAATTGAGGGAATTCAAATTGAAGTTCATTGTAAGCTAAGCCAAGGTGTGTCAACAAAGGCATGGCCAAGAAATTGGATGTGTCAGAAGCAACAAAGTAGTTGAATCCGAGGTCGAGGTACCTTAATTTTTGAAGACTGCTAACCTGAGGAGGAATGGTACCATTGAGATTGTTGTTGAATAGACTCAGATATTGAAGCTCCATTAGACTCCCT
>JAQSVH010000012.1:9797431-9809426 GCA_029448705.1 Adansonia digitata | reverse complement strand
ACTAAATGTTTGAGAAATGTATCCAAGGCCTTTTAGCAGGGCCTTCATCTTATTGTTTGGGGACATCTTGGTTTTGACACTTCGGCTTTGATTCAAACTAAGGGCTAACTTACATTACTGTCGGAAAAATTTAAGTTAGAAAAATGTATTTAAAATTGTACAAAAATTAACTTAAAAACTTAGTAAAAGATCATATCAATTTTGGGAGTTCAGTTAGTGTTACGGACACAACCAAATTTCTATTGACCTATGTCATGATCTTACTCTAACGTTACAAAACTTTTCTCATAACCTACCCCATTTACCTCCTCTTTTTGAGGCAACCTTAATTAGAGAATTCACAATGGAAAGTTTTCCTTCATCTCATTTTCCATGTGAATATTTTTTTACCACGTAATGCAATAACAAAGATAATTATTTGGTACACAAACGATAAAGTTTTCTAATTTTATAAGTAAAATTAAAAAGTTATCACATATTTTATTTATTTTTTTAATTTCTTAAACATACACCAAAGATATGTGACAATATTTTAATCTCATTTATAGAATAAAAAACCCATATAATTATTCATTTAAAATTTATAAGTTATAAAATGTTTAACATTTTTAAAAATAAATTAATGTTAGACATTTTTTTCTTGGCCAAGAGTTGAATTTATTATTAAGTTGTCCCTATAAACACAACTACTTCAAATGAAAAACTTCAAAGGAGAAATTACATATAAATATAAATATAAATATATACACATATCTCTTTTAGTACTTTAAAATTTAAATATTAAACATTAAACATTTTGATATTATATTTATGTTCCATAATTTACAAAAAAAACCAAAATTCCCTATTTTTCCACTTACAAATTTTCTTACATTGTTGGGTTATTTATTTTCGAACAAGATTAAAATTCGTAACAAGATTAATTTCACATCTACTGAATTATTGAATTAAGAAAAAACACAAAAAATCACAAAGATTTATTAATCTCTTTTTTTGAAAGCTTAATATAATTAACTTTTAACCATTTTATTTAAACTGATACTCGCGTTTATTTTTTTTCCATATTTAAAAAATATTTGTTAAATTTATTTTCTTTTATATTTTTAGATATAAAACAATTTTCTTTTAAATAATAAAATTGTTTTCATTTGGCGCAATTAATGTGGTCACATTAAACAGCATAATCCAACATTAAAATAAAAATCGTTTACAATACATTAATTATGAAAAATTTTAACTTCCAAAAAAGACTGCAAGATTACTTATTAATTAAAATTTTTAACTCCAAAAGCAAATTACGAGATTATCACATTTCGAGTTTTTTGGACTGGATAAAAAAAAAATTTACACATTGTACAGAAACAGAGAAAAAGGTTAGAAAGGAGCAGAAATTGAAAAAAAAAAAAAAAAGTCAAAAGAGCAAGTTTGGTAAGGGTTGAAAGTTCTATTATGGCCACAAATGGGCTACTAAACCTGAACCCGGTAACCGAGCAATCCATCCAGTATCCACCTTTCTCCAGGAGAGCCCAAAGGCACAGATGATAACACCAAATGATTGTCCAACCAATTAATAAAAAACAAAGAGCTTAACATAGTAGCAGACTGTTGATACCTGGCCTTGGTCATGGTTAGTTAAGGGCAGGGAGGATCATCCCTCCCTTGTAAGAGATGCAATTGGCTTACCCGACCGCATAAATTTCATTGCCGGAACTCGAGTATATTGCCGCATAATTGTGAAAAGGCAAGCAAATAGCCTGCTGGTGAAATATGCGTGTAAAAAGCTATATGACCCAACTGAATATTTATGTGTGATCAATTTTTGCAGATAAGCACACCATAATCTGCGGTATCTCCGGGTAGCCAGTCTTCCTTCGTTCACCCTGAATATGTATTGACGAGGTCCTATGAAACTCACCTCAGAAAAGGAACTTTAAAATGGAGCTTCAAGAGACTCATCCCATACTTCAGCACTTCCATTTGAGGCATCTTCAACATCTTCTTCCATTGAAAGCCTGATATACTCCCTATGTGCAAAGCGATCCCACTCTGTCGAAGTTGGATCCTCGCGTTCCTGCTCAAGTAAAAAATAAATAAATAAATCCCACCAGGCAGACTATGGTCATCCCAGCACTATAGGATCCATTCAGCACCCAATATCTAATCATGCAATCAGTCACCTGCCGAATGAGGAATGGATCCCGGGTTTCAAATGCCATAAACTTATTGAGATTGAAAAGGATGTTAAAAACATTTCCTGAAAGTTTGCACCCTTTCAGATCCCGTAGAGTGATGCAATCTTCTCTCTGAAATCACAAGTTAAATCAGCGTCATATGGACTAAGCAAGCAAAATGAAACCATAGTTAATAGAAAGAAAGTTGCTTTAACCTCAGGAGCAATCATGTCAATTATTTGACACAATATGTCCTCAAAAAGCACAGGTTCTTGGGCCATGCATTCCATTCGATGCAGCTGCTCCTCATAGAAAAATTGCATTTCATTTGGCGTTAGCACACCATTTCCATCCAAATCTATGCACTTAAACCTGTAAAAATAACTAATCAGATGTGGAAAGCTAAGCTAGCAGAGCAGAGAAAACAGCTAAATCTAAGGCACAAAAGAAGATCACACTAAAAAAGATAAAAGCAAGGAATGGTACATGAAGTAAGGCACCATTTATGCCCAGACAAATACACGACAATAATGTTAATATTCTTTAAATATAGCATATTCATCTTACTTTAAAAGCATTCTCCAACTAAGTACAGAAAATGATACACTACAATGCTTAAGATTTCATTAAGTACCAACAGAAACTTTAGCATTTGTTGGCACCATGTGCTTATTATGATGTTATCTTATTGAAGGAAAGCACGTAAACTTTTCTAGCTTCTGCATATTCAAAAGGATAAATGACCATTGCTCAATGCTCTGCAAGTATTTCAACGCTTTGATATTGAAGAATAAAAGGAAGTTGAATTATCAAATAATAAAAATAATAATAATAATAAAAGAAAATTTTGAAAGAGAACTGAGAAAATAATGCGAAACCTCCACACGTCAACCTAAGAATATGGTGAGGGGATAACAAAGCATTGCTTGAGTTAAAAATTTATGTACAGCAAGAAACAACTCACTTCAAATAAGCAAAATCTCTGGAGTATAATGTAACATATTTTCGAAAATGAGAGAGGTAAAAGCAAATGAAAGTTACCAATACTCAAGACTAGGCTCAGATGATTTGTCTTCCTCCGAGAGCATGAAGTAGACAAAGTCCTCGTAGTCCATCTTCCCTTCCACTTCACTAGTAAACTTTCGTGGAGCCTGCGATTGAATTCATTCATTCACAGCCAAAGCAAACCTCATACATATGAAAATGTTTATCGTACTTGAAAATACAAACTAATTGATTCAGAAGTTAAGAGAACAGAGGGTCAGGGCCAAACAACCTGTGAAAATATTCTATCAACAATCCTGTAGGTAAGGGCATGATTGCCATATCTGATGAGGTTTTCTCTGTCGATGAAGAAATCATGGTCTGTGTCCAACTCCCAAAACTTACAGTATATAACATAAAAATGTTCATATGAGAAGTACCTAGAGGAGAAAGCAAAAAGGAGATTTTATAATTCACAGCATTATCAATTAATGACATGAAAATTTATTAATCCCAAGCTTTTCACTATGTTGAATTGTTTACTGTCCATTCAGAAGAGAAAAAAAGGAAGCACTAACATGCATTTACCAACCAGCTTAAATACCAGATTGAGATGCTGTAGTCCCAGTTTACATGTTTTACTGTTTAGTAAGAATTTTTCTTGCAGCTTTCGATAAAGCAACATATATTCTAAAAATGTCCACCTGGATACTAACCTAAGGACTTTGTTGATGTCCTCTTCCTCATCAGCATGTTGCATGGCAGCAACCAGACTTCCTCGTTTGAGCTCCCTAAGGGTAAGACGGCCATTTCCCGATCTATTGATGTGATAAAATATTCTGTATATGACAGTTTCAGCTGGAAAATTAACACAGAAATTTATATTGTCCAGCATCAGTTATGCACTATTAATGTCCAAGGATAGGAGAAACAAAAAATACATGAATGAAAAGATCCATGGTACCCCCTCAAATAGATATAACAATGAATAAACCCATCATTATCAGCTTGTTTATGTAGAGGGAATGCCACCCCCTCTTTTTTTTGGTTTCCCCCCTTCTTCAATGTTAAATCATTTGGTAAAAATTCCTCAAGCAGCAACACAATCTTAAGAATCAAGCGCCATGATGCCCATCTTTAGAATCTTGGTTTATTTAGCCTTAATTACACAACGAGCCAACAAAAACTGCATACAATTCCTAAAAGAACCAATTATGGCTCCTTATGCATTCTTTATTGATTCCACTCAAGGTATTGGGTTTTTGAGTTTGATGAATTGAGACTTTTATGCAATTTTACACCTTCATTTACATTTTATCATCAGGTTCAATATCCATCAAGCCACTTTTGGCTGAATTTCCTCAGGAAATTATCAAATCAGCAGGAACAAGTTCAGCCTGCAGGCTAAAATCAGATGCAACAATTGGCAGGAGTTAAAAAATCAAACCATGTTCCGACTGCATGATAATCCACTTGGGCAAGGCTTAGATTCAAAAGATATTAGCAATTTCAGTCTCAGTCATCCAGAATATCTATTGACATCTCGTAAAATTTAATCATAATTTCTTCTAAACAAGAAAAAGAACCAATGTAATCAACAGGGTAACACTATACGCCTGATGCATAAAATTCTTGCTAAATTATGAGCTTACGATGTTTGCCAGTCCACGTCACCATCCATGAGATTGAATCAATCCATGGGATAACAATGCAGTCAAACTAGTGAGTAGATTGCAAATTAAAATATAAATGTAACTTCGCACATAAATAATTTAAAAAAAATAGATATGAAAAAGGGAATAAAGTTCGCTAATTGATATTCATTTATTAAAAATACAGACTATTAATGAAATACATACCATATCTATCTTGAAATTCAGGCGTGTTTCGCAGGAATTCTAATCCTGGATGGGTTGCCAAAAGTTCTCGAAGAACAGGTTTGAAGTCAACCTGCATCCAAGTCCCAAATGATCTTATGAAGAAAAGTATAAGCCTTCCAAAGGATAACTTTAAGAGAATAACAACCGCTAATGAAAATAATTTGTTCAAAACAAAAAAAGAAAACCTGAGTGAGGTACTTGCAGCCTGGCTGCTTAAGAATTTCAAATATTTGAGTTGCTATATCCATCGTCAGCATATTGTGATCAACCCAATACTTGATGAAGGCATCTCTGAGGTCAAATTATAAACTTAATAATGTATCACTTATTTAAAGAAGAAGCAGCAGTCAACACCATCTAGCCAATGCTTCCAACAGACCATATTTAAGCAATCAGAGTATTTCTTCACAAAAAACTTTTATTCACCAATAAAGATGCATAGAGTGAATACCTGGTCACTATTCCCGTGCAGTCTACATCTATCTTTCTAAAAAGTGCAGAAGAGAGGAAAGATGGTAGCTTGCAAATTTCCTTCGTCGCTGTTTTAAATTCTGCATAACGAAAGAAAAAGAATTAATTCCTTTGAAGTTTCAAGGGGTATTTTTTTTCACCCTTAATCACCAGGAGACAGGGATATGTGAAGGGGAAAAAACAACTTTAAATATAAAATGAAGACATAAAGATCAAATATATATTTCACCATCTATTAGCAATCCACTAAGAGGATTATTAAAAAGGTGATTAATTTGAGAAAGACATTGTTCTTTCAATTCCTTGGTTGGTGGACAGCCATTTTGGAAATAAAACTGCAACCAAATATCAGAAAAACAACTCTATAAGAAGTACTTTTCAGCAATTTTGGTAGCAAAACCTAGAAAAAATAAATAAATTCCAATCTAATAACGCTTTAAATATAACAATATTCAAACCTGCGAATGACTTTCAATAGCAAATCAAACCTGTGGAATTACTTCTTGCATTGGTTCACTAACTAATTTCAATGGTGAACCAACAGCTGAAGGGCTGGACTTCTGCTTTGACGTGCGAGGAGAACCAGATGAGCTTCTTGGAGAAAGTGGAGGTGCATTGCCACCAGGAAACATGGAAGGCAATGAATTGTTTCCAACAGCATTCACAGTAGAAAAGTTTGCAGAAGAATTAACAGTGGTCCCTGACTTTGCATCATCAATCAAAAATTTCACCTGCGGTCATGTTAAAAAGGGGGGGGGGGGAGGGGGGATGCAAGCTAGTTGCATGAGAAAAAATTGATTGGGATGAATCTTTAGCATGGAGGAAAAGCTAGCAACCAGAAAAGAAAATGAATCTAAACACAGAAAGTTTCCAACTTGTCATAGTGGCATGTTTTACCAAGTTCAGTCATTAAAAAAGGTATAAATTACTCCTATGATAGTCATTTACAAAATCAAATAACGAAATGTTACAAATTTCTACCAGAAATTTATAAGTAACATGTGAAGATTTGCGCCCCCCTTCCCCTCAAAACAAAGGAAGAATAGAGGTATGAATAACTTATGAATAACTCACCTTATTGAAGTTCTCTTGCATTTCTTTTTTTTTCCTTTTAACTTTACCTTTAATAGTAGAAAAGGGAGCAATATCAAGCTCTCTATTTCTCAATTTTGAGTTTTAAACAAACTTGGAACTATAAGGAAAAGCTGCATATTGGCCAAAAAAATGAAAAAGGGTATTTTGCATGTTTGTGGGATAAAAGTGGACCACTCTTTAGAGTTTATTAACATTATTATATATCTTAAGCTTATTATACACACAGACACACATACAAACATATTGTGCCTTATTTCACTCAAGCAAGTGCTTTTTTACACTTTGTGCCTCGAACAATATAAGGATTCTAGTGCCTCGAGTACACCTTACACTCTTGATAACACTGAATATAACTGACATTGAATAATGAAGATTACAACCACATAAAGAAAATTGCATATAACACATCCAACTTGGTCGAAGACATCCTTGTGTCCATAGCATAACATATAACCCATCTGCTCTCCTCTATTTACCTTTTAAACCACAATGATATCATCTCCTCATCCCCCACACAGAATGATAATAATGTATCAGTAATATTCACCTTCTTTTTTAATGTTGAAGTTACATATGCCACCTCCTTGAAATAACCAGTTTTTACAGCCCAATCCTCGTAACTTTTGTCATATGGGTTTTATTAGGTGTGCATTTTTTTTGACCATCCATTCATTGAACTCTACACTGATCCTAGATTTATATCACCAGTCTGCTTCAAAGACATCATCATGTTATTATTAATTCTCATGAACTTCAAGCAACATAAAATAATTTCAAATGACAACAATTTCGCAGAAATATACCATTACATACAACAGTAAGCAGCCAACCAAAGTTGAAAACAAAATCTAACACACATAAATTATTAAACAAATACTAACAAATCAATAACAACAATAGTTTAATTAAAAAATACGTTTACCAGATTGCCGGTCTGAGGAAGCGAAAGCCACTGAGAGAACAGGTCCTCGACAAGTTGAGGACTGGTTTTTAGTGCAAATGGAGACACTTCAGGAAGCTGCAAAAGCTCCGGGTCCAAACAAGTAACATCCTCCACTGCATCAATTTCCATCTTTATAGATAAGGACATCTCGCCTACCCCTTCAAACAACACTAAAAAAATTCAACACCCTAAAACCCTAACTCTTTCAAATCCTTCAAAAGCAACAGTCAAAAGAAACCAACACCACTTCGCTTTCGAGATCTCTCTAACTAAACGAACAGGAAAAAAAAAAGCACTTCGAAGTTCGAAGGTGAATTGACGATACAGTCGTAATAATCACAAAAATTTTACTCCAAATAGTTAAGGAAAAAGACAGTACAATCTTCTGGTTTTTTTTTTTTTTTTCAACGGTAGTAAAATCGTCACCGTTCAAAGCACGCCGGTCTCCAAAACCCTAATTGTCGAGTTATGAATAAACCGAAAGACCAAATCCTTCGAAGATTCTCGAAAGTAAAATTTAACCTGTTTGCTTCCCCAAATAACAAAAACTGAGAAATCCTCGAATACTTCTCGTTTGCTTTAGATTAGAGAAAAAGAAGAAGAAAATGCCAAGGAGTTAATAAGTTTTTTAGGTGAATTTTATTTTAAAAAAGGATTTTTTAAAAGAAAAAGGAAAAAAAAGTTGAGAATTTAGATTTTATTAGTATTAGCAATGGTTTTTTTATTACAGAATGGATAGTGGAGAGACTTACAAAAAAAAAAAAAAAAACACGAGAAGGAAACCGCAGCGAAGGCGGAGGAGCAAAGATAAGAGAGAAGTAAAAATAAAAATTAATAAAAAAAAAAAAAAGGAAAAAGCGAAGCGCGTAGAGGTGTAATGGATACGTATATTTATACGGTCTACTTGGTTTGACCAAAGGTCATCTCACTCGTAATCCTTATCCCTTTTTGGCTGACGGAATTATTTATTTATTTATTTTATAAAATTTTTAAGCTATGCTTCGCAGTTCACATTCACCGTTGGATTTACTCCATCTCTATTTATAATTTATCCACGCCGCCCACTGTGTCTTTGGCTCTTAGCTTAGCTGGTGTGGTCGGTTTCGCTTTCAATTAATGCATTAAGTTTTTTAAATAATTATTTTTAAACAAACCATTCATTTTAATCCCCTTATTTCTTTCTAAAAACAATTAATTTAAAATTATACACTTTTTTAATTTAATATTTTTTAAAATATAATATTTAAATAATAATAATAATTTAACATACTTGGAAAGTTTGAAGTCAATTTTGTTCACTTTGAAGTTGCAATTCAATAACTACCCAAAGAAAACAAAATAATATGATTTTGTGTGCGTCTTGGCTGAACGTCTTTTTCACTAATTCTTTTAAAAATGGTAAACTATTCATTTCTCCGGTCAAAATTGCAATCAGATGCCTGATTAAAATTTATTTATTTTTTAATTAGAACTTAAAGGGCCTTGTCTAAAAGTTTAAAAATCCTGTGAGGTTTCAGTATATTTTCATGGAAATGAAGCCCCCTGTTTGTAAAAAGGTCAACTAATTACATCTATACTAATTATTTAGCCCGCAAAGTTCCGGGATCTCCGTTTCTTCTTTTTCTTATTCTAAAGTTTCGAACCCTTTGCCGTTAAGATATCTCCGAAAGAAAAAAAAAAAAAAAATCCTCTGCTGAAAAGATCATTTGAAAGCACCAAAACACAGGAACAAAGAAATGAACATCTTCGGCAGAAAACCCAATCCCAAAGGTAATTGAATTCCGAATTTTTTGTGCCCTAATCATCCAACCTGGCGATTCCCATTTTGTTTATCCTATAAATCTCCTGACTTCTGATCGAACTTTGTTTTTTTTCATGGAAATCTGGTTTGATTGAATTTTCTTCACTTCAATGCTCATGTTTTGGAGCAATCAAATTTTACAGCGATTTCTTCCCTATTTGGTTACAATTGGCGTCGACTTGTCAAAGCTTAGCGATCATGGTTTCACAGTTATTTGGTTATAATTTATTATTATTTTTCTGTGTATGCAGAGGCTCTTCGTGACAGTAAGAGAGAAATGGCGCATGCTACCAGAGGTAATATTTGATTATTTTCTCTGCCCCTTTTTTTTTAAATTTAATTTGTTTGCATTTACAAAGTCATAAATTTGCTGATTATGTTTATGTATCAGTCGATTTAAAGAATTTTTTTTTAATAGACTGCTGTGTTCTGTTGATATTATTCTTGCATTAGTTTTAGAATTTTTATTTTGGAGTTGGTGCATTACTTTGATCTGAAAACTCGATATACTCGATATACTTTTTGACATGGTTCAGGTATAGAGA
Organism: Adansonia digitata; assembly: GCA_029448705.1. Lineage (NCBI taxonomy): Eukaryota > Viridiplantae > Streptophyta > Magnoliopsida > Malvales > Malvaceae > Adansonia > Adansonia digitata. The sequence continues at coordinate 9,799,536 of JAQSVH010000012.1, read as the reverse complement.
GGGAAATAGGAACCCTACAGTTAGAGGTACGTCGAAGTACTAACTAATGAATAATGATCATCTTTCTAAGGATTTTTACAGTGGTTCTAATTTGATTTATCCTAATGGCAGGAAAAGAAACTTGTTGCTGAAATCAAAAGAACTGCTAAAACCGGAAATGAGGTATTTTTAGTATTATAATTTGATTGCTTTCATGTCCCTTCCTAGAGACTTCAGTGTCAAGTTCATTTATACCTTAAATGTTTAAACCTGTTTGACCTGTACCTTTTTTTTCTCCCCATATATACTGTGCAGGTAGCGACTAAAACTCTAGCCCGGCAGCTAATAAGGCTTAGGCAGCAGATAGCTAAGTTACAAAGTAGTCGAGCTCAAATGAGAGGCATTGCAACTCATACGCAGGTTCAAATCCCTCCCTTCTCTTTCCTTCGGCCTTGCATCTAGGTTTTGGTGTTGCAGGTGACCTTGCTGCATTTTGGTTCTAATAGGGCTTGTTTCTTTTTATAGGCAATGCATGCTCAGTCTTCAGTTGCTGTTGGCATGAAAGGTGCCACCAAGGCAATGTCAGCTATGAATAAGGTCGGTAACAATATTGTAATATACATATATATATGTCTTTTTACCTGCATGATGATATGGATTTTATGTATATTATTGTCCTCGGTAACCAGTTTACCAAAGTGTTCTGCTTTTGCTTTAGAGGGGGAAGTTGCTTCCTATAGTATGAACTGTTGGTTGATATTTATCTCAAATATACATCCATTCATATATTGCTATATACATGTTTGTGTATTATAGACATGTGCATGAGTACACAATCTTACAATCATGCTCCCCTTTTAAAATAATCGTTGATTTTTGAACTACTGATGACTGAGATTTCCTTGCAGCAAATGGCCCCAGTAGAACAAGCAAAGGTTATACGGGAATTTCAGAAGCAGTCTGCACAGATGGATATGACTGTAAGATCATGCTTGTTTTCGAAAATATAATAATGTGGAAAAAAGCTAATGTTTCTGTCTTTTAGTTCATATTGATGGATTTAACTGTCGAGCATTCATGCTTGCAGACGGAAATGATGTCAGATGCCATAGATGATGCTCTGGACGACGATGAGGCAGAAGATGAAACCGAGGACCTAACAAATCAGGTGTGGTTTTTTCCCTTCTTTTCAAAAAAAAAAAAAAAAAACCCCAAGGGAGGGGGTGTGTAGGGCGTTGGATCATAACATTCTGGTGTGGGGCTGATGTGGTAAAGTAACAAGCTGGTGGAGGGACAGCCAATGGGGCTTGTACAAGCTTTCTTGGGATGAAAATAGGTTTAAGTCAAATCATTTAACCTTTGTACCTCCAAAAACAAAGAACTGATAACAACCTTCTCTAAATTTTCTTTTCTCCAGGTTCTAGATGAAATTGGCGTTGATGTTGCCTCACAGGTTGGTATTTTTGTGGTTTTCCCCCTTCATCTTGGGGTTTCTTTTGAGCCAATACCATATTTTGCGTGGCTGTCTGATTCCCCATGTAAATTTCTGCAGTTATCATCGGCTCCTAGAGGTAGGATTGCAGGAAAGAATACTGAAGGTGTTGGCAGGTATTTTTCTGTCATCTCCCGTGTTGTTCTCAATTAGAATGATTTTTCGCAGTTGTAGGAGACCCATGTATTTTGCAAAGGTCCTCGTTTTAGATTTGAATTTGTGCTTTATAGTCTGGCATTGGATCTGTGCTTGGCAATGGTTTTCGGCTTTTTACAACAATATTCGACTTGTTATCACCCAATCTCTCTCTCTTTTGGAATCACCCCAAATCTCCTAAAGTATGGCCCAATGTTTCAATTTGATTCCTGAAACCGAAAGAGATTGAATTATTTGTTTGTTTACAAATATTTTATTCCTTGTTGCAGTTCGGGTGTTGATGAGCTTGAGAAGCGGTTGGCAGCTCTTAGAAATCCATGAGCTGAGCTCCCCAATTTTTCCTTCATTAAGGTTGAGTTGATTCCCAAGAATTATTATCTATGCAAGTTCGTAATTCTAGTTTGTAGATATGACAATGACAGTCAGTGATCATTCATGTTTCCAGAGGTGACGCATAGCATAATGTAATTCTATCCAT